>LWMJ02000487.1:0-46978 GCA_001693035.2 Taenia asiatica | reverse complement strand
TGATTTAGAATGGACCTTATGACGGAAAATCTGTTGCTTGTCTCAAAATGGTTTAAACCGTTTCCTTGTTCCTTTAGTACCTGACAGCTTGTATTGAACCGTCAAGAATTGGTGATGAGAAGTTCAGGACGGCTTATCGGTGCATGGCTTTATCTGGCGAATGTTCCTTCGTGATTCGAAACTTTGCGCGCGCCAGCACTCACTTTGTTAACCTCATGTTTCCAGTTACTGTTTAGTATAAAGTACAAGGGTGTATTTCTCACAAAACCATAGCGCTGTCTGTGGAGCCGACTGGTATTATCATGAATTTTGTTCGCTGCCTTACTTTGCGGACAATTCATAGGAAGCATCGCCCTATCCAGCTACTCATGTTTAGAGTCGCTATTGAAATAGCATTTCGAGCCTCAGTACCTGCAGATCCGAGGCCATATTTGATTGGCCTGAATGATGTTTGCTGCCTAACCAGACGACTTAGTCGCCTGCCCGCTATTGGCAAATGTTGCTACTGGATGACATCTATGTTGACAGTCCCACGATTGCATGCATTCATGTACCCCATGATGGTAACCTGTGGTCTACCGCCTACCTCATTCGTGGTTGCTGTGTTCCTCGTAACTGCTAGAGTTTTGCATTGTTTTGGCCGTCTTTTAACTTATTTACTGGCTTTGGCATAGTGAGCATGAGTGCTCTTTAACTTCAGTCACTGTACGATGCCTTGTGGTCTACCGCCTACCTCATTCGTGGTTGCTGTGTTCCTCGTAACTGCTAGAGTTTTGCATTGTTTTGGCCGTCTTTTAACTTATTTACTGGCTTTGGCATAGTGAGCATGAGTGCTCTTTAACTTCAGTCACTGTACGATGCCTCATGCGCGCTCTAACCCTTTTGCCAAGCATCTGTAGTTACTAATCTGCGTAAATATTATTTAAACCGGACGGATATTAATTCTTCAGGTTTGAACATGTCACTTATTCCAGTATTCAACTAATAACAGCTACGATGGCCAATTATGGAACGGGATGTTATTGTGGATCCGTCATTATGGGCGTGATTAATAACTTGAACTCCATGGCTGCAAGCGTTAACAAAAGCCGTGCAGTCGTACTACTTGACAGACACTGCACATGGACTACAAATATCAGTGCAGTGGTGACGCTTGTGATAAATTAATGCACAACCATCTGGTTCAACTACATCAATCCTCATTAGCATGCTCTATAACTTGCGTTTCTGTCAGCAAAGTGCAAATAGAGACGCTGTAGTTAGTAGTGGTCTAATGAGATCGGCCTTACTGGGCGACATGCCTAGACCATGTAAACCATCACACCCTACCTGCATGGGCCTGTGCTGGTGAACGTGGGTACGGTGACAATGTGAATCGGGTCATGCACTCCTACCACGAGGAGGCATATTTAAACCGGTCTCGATTGATGCGTCATACCAGCTGGTGAATAGGTAATTTTACTAACCGTGGTTATCTCATCTCCCCTCACGTCTGCAATATTTGCTCCTACACACCCACAACCCAATCTGTGTGCGCACAGAGTGCCCGTGTTATGTCTATCTAAGGGAGCTGCGTAAATGCACGAATTGGTTGTTTCCTGTCTTCTCCGATTCACTTTTAGTCTTAAACGGAAGTGCTGTAGGGCTGATTTGGTTATCACTGACATCCAAATCCAAACCCTTCAGAAGTCCTCTTAGTTCGTTCGATGTCATTGCCGTTCTCTCGCTAGTCTTGGTCCAGTTGAGCTAGGTGTCCAGCTTCACAAGAGGTGTTTTTGGATTGTCGCTTTGTTCAGTGGCGGCTCCGGATTCGATTAATATTTGGCCATAAAAGTCAGCAGTTTCAGCAATCTGGAAGGGACTCTTTGGAGTCTCGTTCACTCCTCTGCCTAGCAATATGAGGCAAATGAAGTCTTGTGGAATAGATTTCAGCATTATGGTGCTCAATCAGAGCCCTCAGCACATCTAAGGTAGCAGCAATCTTGAAGCACAGAAATAAATGCACCGAAGCCACCGAGAGGCGCTCTTAACTTACTTCGAGAAAAACCAGCGCACATCTGTCTTCAAACAAAGTCAAGTTGACGATGCCCACATTGTCCCCAGGAATCGTTGTGGGCGTGGAATTTAGGTAGGGGTGTGGATTCTGTGAAGAGAGACCTTCTTAACCCAATATTATAATCGGCTCAGATCCGATAAAAGTCTGGCGCGCCTGAACCGAGTGCAGGAATATAGGGCCATGGCCTTAGATGTTATGGCCGCCTTGAGTCCTTGCTGACAGAATTCATCTCTTAGGCTGTGGGCACTCAAGAGCACGCAGGGAATCTCTGTAGACCAAAGTCCCATTGGAACCGGTACTTCGCGCATTTCTCTTATGATTTCAATTACGTTTACTTAACACTGCGGTAGAGATTTTACCGCAAAATCACCTATTTCTGCAATCGCTGGCCTGCAGACTAGAGCGAATACATTGTTAAGCTATGTGAAATCATAACATTGCAACTCCTTGTGCCAACATGCAATTAGACAGCCTATCTTTCGGATAGTTCTTAGACGATCGATTCAATACGCGATTGTTCGTTCCCATTATGGGCACCTGTGCTATCAAGTGAGGTCTGGAACGCTTTGCCGCCAAGATGGCAGATATTTCATGTTGAGTTGCATTTCTCTATCCCAATTTTGTGCCGATTTAGTGCAGTGATGCTGGACTCTCTCACTTCACCATTCATCTCTCTTTCGTGGGCATATCCCGCACACGGCTGCATTGCTAGCGCCAGTACGCAGTGCGTACGGATGAATCACTCGACTTTAAAACTATTGATATTGGAATCAACTCGGGGCAAAATACACGATCCAATTCAAATAGAAGAGTCGGTTGACAAATGAGTAGCAATGTAGTTTCCACAGTTCATAACCTTATGCTCGGTTTTCACTACCGATTTTCTCCATCCTATCCAAAAGCACGTCAAACTGATGATGTCCAGCACACGTTCATTTAGTTCAGCTTACATATGGGATCAAACATTCCTTCTAACCGCTTCAAGTGTATTTGTCATACAATGTTTCAGTTCTTCCCTATCATACATTCACATGCTCACGTATGGTCACCGCCACTATCGTTGCAGTCTAGCAGAGGTGATGGACATGATGCGGAAGTCAACATCAGCTCATATGTGCGAAACAATTGCAACGCATTAAAACGAGAATGCATGGCACAGGACAAGCACTTCAATAGCCAAAGACTACTGTAAAAAGCGACACAATTTTATTGCAACAAACACCACTTTCGCTTGCAATTCGGAACTCCACCAACACACTGAAGTGCCGCTCCCTAACATACCGAGCATTTCAGTTTGTTAAGTTATATTACCGAATTCCATTCAGCAGGAAGTAATTCCTGAAAGAAAGTGGTGTGGCTGAAGGCAATGAAGGCGACAATGGTTTGGCTCCTTACATGGCATTGGTGTTAATCAGGCGGTTGCTTGGAGGTTCATTTATTTAAAATTCACCAACTATGGAGCCAACTGCCATGTCCACAACATGAAGCAAATACGGCTGCCCCATTGCCACCGGAAAGACTAAAAAGTTCGGTGAATTCACCACATGCAAGACAGAAAACTCATTCTAAAAAGGGAACCATTGAACTAGACATATGCTCCAGTGGGTGAGATCCCGTCTTCTATTTTACATAAAAACCCCCAGTTGAAGTGGTCGTGCACTCGCACTCGAAGACCATGGTAGAATAAACAGCAGTAATAAAAGCAAACAGTTTTCACCTCACTCTTTACGTATCGTCCGATCCGAGTGCAGAATACGCTGCAGGTTTTCTCCAGATTTTGGAACACTAAGTCGCCCGTATGCAGTATGCTGAGTTCACTGAGTCAGACAGGGCTGACCTCATAATAACATGACCTCGTTTGCATGAAACAGAGGTTTATCACGGAGATCCTGGGGCATTCACTTCTGGCCTCGTCGGAACCACGATGGAGAATTCGTTATGCATTAGACAACATGATGCATTCGACCATGCTCCAAGTCGGTCGCTTTCCGTAGTAACTCCGTCTTAAGAGCAACGCAGAGACAATAATGTCTAATTTCTAGCATTGCAGGCCTTTGCTCGCAAGACTGGTTGATGAGGCTTTCTTCTCCCGTTCCGATTTCTCCGGCATGCAGTTTGCTCGAATTCATATGATATTAAGCAATAAATATTTTCCTTTAATGAACATAGAAGTTTAGGGCAATAATCAAAATTGCCGCCTCTTTCCGCACCAAATGCACCTAGGCCATCCACACAAGGTGATCGTTTTTTGGACCGCCAGACATTTTGTGTTTGATAAATGATACAAGGGGCATACTTTTTCACACTCCACTATATTTTCTCTACTAAAGTGACATTGCGCACCTGATAGATGAGGCTGCTCATTGGACTAACATGCTTTAGTTTACCACATGAGCGACCGAATCAAATCTAGTCCATGCCTGTTTTGGTTTTGATAGCGAATTTGCTTGTTGAACCTGTAAATTGCTGTTGATGGACTTCTTTTAAAGTCTCATCAAAATGCAATCTTTCGTCTCAAAGGATATCGATTGTGGTCAGGTGAAAATGGTATTTTGAGCAGCAAAACGGGCGATGAAATCGATAACATCTTTGCTGCAAATTGTCAATGCGAGCAGGGTGACTATAGCACTTATTGATGAGCTGAGAAGCATCAGCTAGGCATTGTTTTGGCGTGGATATTAGAGAGGACCATGAGGGGGTAACTCATGCGCTGACACCGCGGCGATATCAGTGAATATCCCCGTCAAAGGCATGATAAATTTAAAGTTTGCAAATCTGTCACGCCATCAGTCCATGCTAATGTGAGAAGAGAGAACGCTTCAACAGCAGAAACACGGGTGAGGCGAACCCCTGGATAAATACTTAGCACCAATTCTTAAAGCCTCTTAGAATGCTTTAGGAGAGAAAAGGCGACGATGAACAAGAGGATCGCTGCTTTTGGCCCGGACCAGCCAGGATAAAATAAATTGCCTTAAAGCCCATCTAATACCCTAAATTGGTCGCTTAAAGTCGGTGATGAACATCTTCACTATGGCCGCCCATACTCAAGATAGCCATTACAAGTGTTCGCACAGAAATCTCACCCAATCGACGCAAATGCACGACCTAGCTCTTAAAGTAGTGCGTAGTGACTTCCCTGAAAAGGCGATCAGTGTGACAATAACAGTAAAAGAAGGAGTGCTCCTTCTTAACGCACTTCATCTTGCCTGCTTACCAAAACCTCACCTTCTGCCTGCCAAATACGTTTAAATGTATTGTTTTATTAGTTGCAACGAAACCGATCTTGAGGTTAGAAGTGATTACCATTACCTAGAAATCCTCAACATTACATGACGATGGCTGCACAGCACTCGCTTGTAGAGCTGCATACGTCAAATAAGGACATGTGCCCATCCTCCAGCCGAAAATTGTCAAGCTTTGAATTTGAACAAAAGAAAACCATGCATAAGCTGTCAAAATTTTTGCTAATTAAACAGAACTACTAACAAATCGGAGCAGCACTACCTGCAGCATTCTATCCCATCACAAATTCCGTTCCTGTAAGTTAATGAAATGCTTTTAAAGCATATTGCATTTAAGAAGCCAAGAGGTCACCTTAGACGCCAGAAATAGTGATTGTACGTCAGTAGGTAGAATGTTTTTCGGTGGTGCTTTGGATTGAGGAAGCATTATGACGGCACGCTTTAAACGCCTTTGCTGGTCGTATTTACTTCACCAATTATTTCTCTCTGCTTTTGCTATGGGCGCTAGTGCCTGCACTAAAACTGAGGGGAGGAGATAGGTGGCGCATAGCAATGCGATCAACTACGATGTGCTGACAAAACCGGTGTTTTTGCGAGAACAGCAGGCCCCTGCTTTTGTCATTGACAATGGTGCAATGGTTAATGGTTTTCAAGGACATGGACTAGTTGAACTGAGCTGATTGGTACGAAACCAGCGCACCGTCGCTGCCCCCGGATTAAAGCAGATTGATGTCATGCGGCCTAGGGATTAGTACGACACAGCAATTGTCTCAGGCATGATACTTGGATCCTTTAGCCGCTTCAGCTTACGCAGCGACATAAGTAAGAGCTAGATGTCGCCTAAAGCTTTTGAAATAAAACGCTTGCAGGTACGGCTGTCAGCGTTGAACTTCAGTGTTGGATTGCACCTGTCCCCCACTAATAGCAAGGGTATGGAGCCACCTTGACAAGCAGAATTACGATAGTCTGGAAGGAAGAGAACACCAGCTGCAATCAAACCTTACCCAAGTTTTCTCTGTGTACCCCATGAAAACAAAGCACACATAAGTAGAACTTGCCATCACGATGACGCAGGAGGTGTTGATGCATCTTATCCAGGTCCTTATGCTCTTCACTTCAAGCGGTGCATTTATGTCCAACATCAGCCTTCTTTTCTTTCCCACGGCCAATTGAAGCGAAGAATCGGACGAGTTATAAAAAAGGGGAAATTCTCCCTCGGCGCAGATGATAGCTTACGAACTAGAATATCAGTGCACAATGCAGTATTCCTTCCTCATCATAGAGAATCGGTAGGCGCCAAATTTACATGGCTTTATAACACGGCTGCACGGCGAACAATTTCATGGTGCATACCAGCAGCGCCATTCGATCAACCACAAAGGGATTTCCAATGGCTTATTCATTAAGCAAGTGGTTTAATTGGAACCCATTTTTTGCAAGCATCTCCTAATGCAAAAGCAGTTAGATCTGACCATTCACGGTGTCGAGTTGACCGAACTGATGAACCTTACCAGTTAAATTTGCCTGACTGCCCAAGATTTAGCCTGGTTTGGCCTAATGGATTTTCGGAGCATTCACAACTTGTAACCAGACCGAAAATTTGAAACACGTAGCTAGCACTGACTCTAGTGAGAGACCGGAGCCAACTCTTCCACAAGTCGACAAAATGCACCCTTCTTCACCCAAGCCCGAAGCATCACCATGGGATGCTCATTGCACACTGATTCGTGGTTCATATGAGTAAGTTTGTCAGGTAGTGCTGTGACCATCTATGCCATCTATCCGACGTCAACTGTTGGGTTTGGGGCAGGGTATTAGCAAGCGGAACCACTTCTACAAAGACTGATTACCTCAGTCTCTTTGTGTCTGTTGGCAGTGGCTTGTGTGCATATTTACTGTTCAGCAACAGGGCGCATGTCTTATCAGCGATTACTTGTAACAGTGCAGAAATTTGCAAAACGCCAAAAATGACTGGTCTAAGTTATTAGTGCGATGCAGCATAAAATATATGCTTGGATTGCTCATGCTTACGCTCATTAACCTGTCATTAACTGGGCGTGTTGAACTGCTAGGCGAACCAATTTCAGTTGGCCCACTTGAGACACTCTGAGGCAATTGCGTATCATGAAAAGTCACAATGCGATCGGTTTGCAGCCCATTCACTAACGTGATGGGCGAAACCCAGTAGTTTTACTCCTCTATGACGCACCTCATTCTTGTAACAACCTGCGATTGACTCTGCTTGCCACGCACGTGCAGTGTTAGTGTTATAACAAACTAATAACAAAGGCACGATTAGCTGAAGTGCTGGTTCAAAACCAATGGCAGTTGGTGGCAGGATACCAGTTTTTTTTAGGAACATCCTAAGCCCACTCAAGTAATTGATCAAGAAAGTTGGCACAGGCAGTGGCAAATAGCAAAACATGGTTTGAGGACACGTTCGACACCTTACTTTGGTGCCATTCATGTGGCCATTATTTGAAGAGGAGGATGTTAAGATTAATCGCAGTGCCAGATGGATGGATAAAAGGCATTACTCTATGGTTAATGGTTTTCAAGGACATGGACTAGTTGAACTGAGCTGATTGGTACGAAACCAGCGCACCGTCGCTGCCCCCGGATTAAAGCAGATTGATGTCATGCGGCCTAGGGATTAGTACGACACAGCAATTGTCTCAGGCATGATACTTGGATCCTTTAGCCGCTTCAGCTTACGCAGCGACATAAGTAAGAGCTAGATGTCGCCTAAAGCTTTTGAAATAAAACGCTTGCAGGTACGGCTGTCAGCGTTGAACTTCAGTGTTGGATTGCACCTGTCCCCCACTAATAGCAAGGGTATGGAGCCACCTTGACAAGCAGAATTACGATAGTCTGGAAGGAAGAGAACACCAGCTGCAATCAAACCTTACCCAAGTTTTCTCTGTGTACCCCATGAAAACAAAGCACACATAAGTAGAACTTGCCATCACGATGACGCAGGAGGTGTTGATGTATCTCATCCAGGTCCTTGTGCTCTTCACTTCAAGCGGTGCATTTATGTCCAACATCAGCCTTCTTTTCTTTCCCACGGCCAATTGAAGCGAAGAATCGGACGAGTTATAAAAAAGGGGAAATTCTCCCTCGGCGCAGATGATAGCTTACGAACTAGAATATCAGTGCACAATGCAGTATTCCTTCCTCATCATAGAGAATCGGTAGGCGCCAAATTTACATGGCTTTATAACACGGCTGCACGGCGAACAATTTCATGGTGCATACCAGCGGCGCTTTTCGATCAACCACAAAGAACTTTCCAATGGCTTATTTATCAAGCAAGTGGTTTAATTGGAACCCATTTTTCGCAAGCATCTTCTAATGCAAAAGCAGTTAGATCTGACCATTCACGGTGTCGAGTTGACCGAACTGATGAACCTTACCAGTTAAATTTGCCTGACTGCCCAAGATTTAGCCTGGTTTGGCCTAATGGATTTTCGGAGCATTCACAACTTGTAACCAGACCGAAAATTTGAAACACGTAGCTAGCACTGACTCTAGTGAGAGACCGGAGCCAACTCTTCCACAAGTCGACAAAATGCACCCTTCTTCACCCAAGCCCGAAGCATCACCATGGGATGCTCATTGCACACTGATTCGTGGTTCATATGAGTAAGTTTGTCAGGTAGTGCTGTGACCATCTATGCCATCTATCCGACGTCAACTGTTGGGTTTGGGGCAGGGTATTAGCAAGCGGAACCACTTCTACAAAGACTGATTACCTCAGTCTCTTTGTGTCTGTTGGCAGTGGCTTGTGTGCATATTTACTGTTCAGCAACAGGGCGCATGTCTTATCAGCGATTACTTGTAACAGTGCAGAAATTTGCAAAACGCCAAAAATGACTGGTCTAAGTTATTAGTGCGATGCAGCATAAAATATATGCTTGGATTGCTCATGCTTACGCTCATTAACCTGTCATTAACTGGGCGTGTTGAACTGCTAGGCGAACCAATTTCAGTTGGCCCACTTGAGACACTCTGAGGCAATTGCGTATCATGAAAAGTCACAATGCGATCGGTTTGCAGCCCATTCACTAACGTGATGGGCGAAACCCAGTAGTTTTACTCCTCTATGACGCACCTCATTCTTGTAACAACCTGCGATTGACTCTGCTTGCCACGCACGTGCAGTGTTAGTGTTATAACAAACTAATAACAAAGGCACGATTAGCTGAAGTGCTGGTTCAAAACCAATGGCAGTTGGTGGCAGGATACCAGTTTTTTTTAGGAACATCCTAAGCCCACTCAAGTAATTGATCAAGAAAGTTGGCACAGGCAGTGGCAAATAGCAAAACATGGTTTGAGGACACGTTCGACACCTTACTTTGGTGCCATTCATGTGGCCATTATTTGAAGAGGAGGATGTTAAGATTAATCGCAGTGCCAGATGGATGGATAAAAGGCATTACTCTATAGAATGAGTGCCCTAACTTACATCAGAGTGGTAAACGAACCGCACGATACAACACGGTGTCTATTTCTTTAAAGAAAGGCAACAGCACTCCAATCACGGGCGCCAGTATTAATCACAACTACGAAACCCCTATGTTTGCTTTCTTGAACTGAAAGGTACCGAACTTTCCAGGGTGATTCGCGATCCTACCGGCGGATCTCGTGAGGAATTGTGCTCTAATTCCGTAAGTACTGCCATCCACTTCACGACAGAGCAATTTCAAAATGAGATACGATGTGGGAAATTGGCGACCGTCAGACGCTCTACATGGGTTGGAGCCTACTAACTCACCACGGATTGGTCTGTGTGCACGCACTATGTTTTCGAGCTTAAAAACCTTCGTTCTGGAAAACTTTGCCCTCTTGATAGGTTAAGATGGGATGCTGACAGTGACGATCCCACGCACAATTATCATAGGAGCAACAATAAAGGCTAATAGCTTAATGTTGTCTTCGTTGTGATGTTAGAAGCCAAGATCGTCAAGATCATGTGGTGAAGCACCAGCTACATTTATCAAGGAGCGGTAGTGGATCTGTGCACGCTCATGGAAAAGTAAGTAAGCTTGATCATTCATTGACCTGGCGACGCCAAGGCGCAATGCATCTATTGCTTATATCCCGTTGAAATCATGTGATCACGTGATTTAGTTAAGGCAGTGTGCAACGTGGCAACAAGGATTGGGCTTCGCCGATGTTAGGATACATCATTTAGCAAATGTAAGTATAAATGTAAATATTATTGCCTTTCATCCCTTATTTCATGCTCCTCTGCTTCTCGTACTTGGACTGTTCTTTGTGGTTTTGCCCATTATGAAACCTCTAAGAAAATCATTTTGACTTGTTACTCAATCTGCTGCACAAGAGATATCCCTTTATTCGCTAAACACCTTCACAACCTCACCTTTGCAACAAGTGGTACTCCTGATCGGTGTTAACATCGAGAACACATAAGTAGCGAAACCCTGCCGAAAAAGGCAACGCGGTTGTTTCGCCTATTCTACGCGCCTATAGTACAAAAGGTATCACTGCAAAAATAACAGGTGGAATTAGTAGTGTATCAGTTTTCACCAGCTTACTACTTCTAATGTGGACAAAGAGGTGCACCCCGATCCTCTCGCCTTGACCATGTGACATCAGCAATTGTCCAACAGATGATATAAGACAATACGACCGGAAAATTACATGCAGTGCTGACGGCGATGCCATCGCTAATCACGACCAAGTTATTGGAAGGGGCAGTTTGAGGATCTAACTTGAACGTATGGTAGGGGCAATGACACAGACGTAAGGGTGGTGCAGCATGCCGCCATTTTTGACAAATACAAGGCCCAATACAATGTTCTAATGCCTGTCCAATGTTCCCTAATTTAGCTGCCCATAGTCACCCACGCAGTGGCCGTGAAGGCGTTGTCGTCGACGATGGCAATGGCTGCTGCTGTTGTACTGTGATGAGCTCATGGAGTGCGATGATGTAGGGCACGTCTACGCAGCGCTGGCCATGGGGATGGGGAGGATTGGAAAGACTTCTCAATGACTCAGTGGGCAAGGCGATGGATTGAGAATTCATTGGAAGTTTCCTGTGAGGGTTAGGGTAATGCTTGCGGCTCCCGTATCCCTGCTGGTTTCTCCTCAAACCATGGCGCTGTTGGTCCACTGTGCTAATTCCTCACTCTATCCTTACAGCCGTATAAATCATCGGCTACGATTGGTGAGTGGGTGATAAATGCTTGCAAGCACCAGCGTATGCGTGGAGTCAGAAGACTGCCGGAACTCGTAAATCTGTTGAAAAGTACGCAAACGTCGCAAGCAGGATTTGAGCCCGCACGTCAATCTCCAATTAATTTCAAGTTCATCGCTTTAACCACACACCAATCGCGGCAAAAGCATCCGCTTTTTTATTTTGCTACATTAGAAAATTATTGCATATAGAACGAGGCTGAGCTCGCGAAATCTAAACTGTGGGACTGAGGTGCTGGTCAACTGCGTGGGCCGCATTTCAAATGGCATCAATCCAATCGTTTTTTGTCAGTAAGTCATAACGCATGGTAGGTCTGCTCTGTTTCAACCTTGATTTTGTGAGTGAGTGCATAGGTTCATCGACCATTCAAGCGGGTAGCATTCGGTTCAGAAAAAACGGTGTGCTAAGTTTTCCAATGTCAAATAAAAGCTGGAAAATTCTTCACGAGTCCACCACTCAGCAGCCAGGCCACCAACGCCAGTTAGACTTTACCCGCATAATCTAGCTCTAGACGCAAGGTCGCAGATTGGTTTTGAGGAACACGCGCAGGACCACTTACAACAAACACCAACCTCCTCGTCTGCGGTTATCATCCAGAACACAATCCATGGATGGCCGCGGAGGCCTTATGCATACATAACACACAGTTTACAATCCTTTAGTCTGCCATTGGGTTCTCACACCCGTTTTCCCACCCAATTAAATATAATACTAGTCGATGAAATAGTTTGCCACCTATTGCTGAAAATTTGCCTCAATTTAAGATGTATGCAAATAAATTCATCGTCTTGCTTGTGTCGTGCGTTGCCATGTTCGAGAAAGTGGGAAACAATACCCGAACCAGATGTCTTCGTTGGCTTAGAGGTAAAATGATGCACAGCTGATGGCAGAATGAGGATTCATTTTGACGATTGATCAGACAAACCCACGGGCACATGTTCAGACCACAGGATGTGCTACTCAAATAACAATAGTGAGTTAATTTTCAGGCCATTAATCTGCTCGCAGATCACAAGTTTCCTTCATTTTCTAGAGTGCTGACGATTTGGTTTGCAGAAGGTTGCGTATTCAAAATGGCCGACATATGTTACTAACCTCTTAAGCTGTATCCACAAAGAGAGCAGTTGAAAACAATTATTTTGTCGCTGCTGTTTTCTGTGCTGATACAGAAAATACCCTGTTTTTCTCTATGCTAGTTATATGCATCCAAATATTTTAGCAACTTGACAGCACACTCGTTGATGCCAACAGGTAACGTGTAGAGATTTGGCAGTCCGTTTCGTCCTTCATTGGTACATGCAGATAATTCAGCCTGTGAGCAATGCCTCGACATTCCTGTTCTCACCGAATTTGCCTCAAGACTATGCACTGTACACGCATCAAATTATTTCTTCATAAGCAAAAAAAGTTTGTACTCGGCTCGAAAGAAGAGAGGGCCTGTGTAATACTTTGTTTGTTCAAACTACCGGTTTAGGTCACTTGGGTGGCCATCTTGTTCTAGCCGGTTGGTCGGCCTCCGGGCCGTGCTAACAGCCCCCAAGCCCTCTGTTTCCAGAATATATGTATTCTGCCCTAGTATTGCGCCTTCTTTAACCGTAAAGGGAGCCTCGGGACGCTACATGCAGAGCTCTCTAATCTAATGCTAGCCAAATCTGTGGGTGCCAGTGGACAAAGCGACAATCCGAAAGCGCCTTCTGTGAAGTCAAGTACGTAGCTCATTTGGAAGAGGACAGACGAGGAACGGCATGACACCGAGTGGACTAAAGAGACGCCTGAGGGTTTTGAATGGGAAAGCCAGTGACCACCACATCGGCCTACATCACTTCCGCTTAGGACAGTTGGGGTCTGTGGATGTGTGAGAGCGAGTACTGCAGACATGAGGGAAGTGAGGAACCCATAGTGAGCAAAATCATCTATTCACCAGCTGCGTACTGCGCACCAACCGAGACTGGCTACAGCATGCCTGCTTGTGAGAACAGTGCATGGCCTGGTTCACACTGCCACCTTACCCGCTCTCGCTAGCACACAACCGTGTAAGTAGGGTGTGATGGTTTGCGTGGCCTAGGCATGTCGCTCGGCAAAGCCGCTGTCGTTAGACCAGTAGTCACTACAGCGCCTCGATTTGCGCTTTGCTGACAAAATCGCAAGTTGTACGGCATGCCATATTGGATCAGCAGAATTTAAACACGGCATTGATATTTGTAGTCCGAATACAGTGTTTGTCAATTTGCATGGTTACACGGTTTTAATAACGCTTGCGGCCATAGAATTCAGGTCAATCATCATGGCTATTGTGATGGATCCGAAATAGCATCCTTTTCCGTAATTGGCTCTAGCAAATGGCATCATTTAAATTCAGGAGCAGGTAGCACTTCTACACCTGAAGAATCATCCCAAGCCCGTTTTTAATAACTGTTGTGCGGAAAATCAACTGCAACTGTTTGACAAAGGGATAAAGGCAGTGCATGAGGCATTGTACAGTGACTGAAACCAAAAGGTGCTCACTCCTGTTGGGTCAGAGTCAACAACAAACACTACAAAACTTCAGCAGCAACGAATAATGCCGCATCCGCGAATGAAATAGGCGGTTCATCACAATTTACCATCACATGGTACATGAATGCATGCAATTGTGGGACTGGCAATATGGAAGCCATCCAGCAGCAATATTTGCCAATGGTGGGTACGCAACCAGGTCACCTGGTTGAGCAGCAAACATCCTTCAGACCAATCAAATATGGCCTCGGATCTACGGATACCGTGGCTCGAGTTCCCACTTCAATAGCGAGTCTAAACATGAGCAACTGGACAAGGGCTACTTTCTATGCATTGTCTGCAAAGCGATGTAGCAAACAAGATTCATGCTAAATGCCAGTTGGCCCCGCAACCAATGCGATTGTTTTGAGAGGAATACAATCCCGTACTTTATACTCAGCAGTAATTGAATATGTAAGGCCATTAAAATGAGCTTTCAGCGTGTGCACAAAGGTTCCGGTCACGAAGAAACATTCACTAGATAAACCATACACCGATAAGCTAGGCTGACTTTCCTAATACCAATTCTTAAGTGCATAATGCGAGTTGTCAGATGCCAAAGGGATAACAAAGCGTCTAAACCTGTTTTCAGTATGATCCGAATGAACTTCTTAAAGAGACCTGAATAAAGTGTTTCCTTATATGTAGGAAGAAAAACGCTTGCCCTATTGACGAAACAGCGCAGCAGATGCCGGGTTTCGAGTGCAAGACGAAAAGTGCAGTCAAATGCGACACATCTTAAGTCATAAGATCTGCCACAATTCAAGCCCAGCGGATCGGGACGTAGACATACGCCCAACATTAACTGGGCCTTAGGATTTAGTCTGACTGAATACCACTTACAATGGAGGATAAAATCATTGGGCTGCAAAATTCACATAACTGCAACTGGGTCACGCAAATCCAATGAGCTACAAACCATTGTAAACAATTTTACTACCATTTGCGACAATACATACAGACGCCATTTACTGGCGTGAGGTCACGGCCATTTACTAGGAGTCGTATAAGTTGCTGGCTTCAATATCCATTGTATCGACACCTGTTTTGAGAGAACGTGGCTTGCTACTTTTGCATTTGATGCAAAATGCTGCAGTGTGCTCTTAGCTCATCAACTGTGGACACCATGGATGGTGATACGCAATTTGATGTACGAGCTGTAGCATCTCCGCAAGACAGCACCATGCAACCCAAAACATCTCGGTCGTTTGGCCCTACATCCCAGTGGAGGCCTTCAGGAGTCCGGTAGGACTGCATTTCGCTCATTCCACTTATTTGTCACCTTGTAAGTGCCAAAATGGCAAGTCTTGCAAGTCTTGAAAAATGCGCTATCTTTAGTAAGAACTTGACATCAAAGATCTGCACTCTGTTATTTTGCGCCTCGTTGGCGTCCACTTTGACAAACATAGTGCTTGAAACCAAAGAGAGCAAACATTGTAGCTTATTGTGCCCTCATGGTTTGATTTAAGATGGACACAATGGACGGTGACTTTCCAAAAGTGGGCACGAATTTAACTGAACAAACTTGGTCATTCCTTTGAAGAAAGAATCGAAGGATCGAGCCATTTCGCTACAAATCGGGGGCAACGCAGAAGATAATTATATAAAGCTGTTAGAAACTCGGATATTCCTCATAAACTAAAGTCTACTATCACGGGTTGAGTAGCCGTTTGGGTATGGCGATGCAAAAATTGGACCTAAATGGTTGCTGAAATGCCAATGACAAATTGATTAAATGCTACCCACAAATCTATCAAAATTATAAAACTAATTAAAAGATAAGTTTCAGTTGTGAAAATGAGGAAGATGAGCCAAGTACTTAGAAGGAGAAGGTCGATAGAATTAAGTGCAGAGTGGGGAATTCGTGTTTTTCCTCCTGTCTCTTAATTGCAGGTGTGCGTGCGTTGTCAGCAGGTGTGCTACTTACGAAAGAAAATAGGTGAAGTGCTCATTTCCTCACATCGTGGCATCCAGTGAGTGGAAAATTTACTGCTAGGACTGACTGTGGCACAGGTAAATCGGAATGCAAAAGGCTGTGGAGTTACAGGTCAATAGGTCTGTCCACAGTGGACGCACGTGACCGGGGGAACGGATGTATATCAGCATGTTTCCCAACATGACACGGAAGCATAGGTCTAGACTGACGTACCGATGGTAACCCAAAGTTGAAGCCTTTTGTGTAGCATCGCTTACATGGCAGTGGGTGTCCTACTCTGGAAGGCAACAGATCAAATTGCAGGTCTCTTGGTGATGAGTTGCACCAGCCGGGGTTATGAACGGACAAACACATGGATTTTTGTAGGGATAAGGTGTGTGACCAGGGTAAGGCATAAAAATCAATGTATAGATCACATTTTGACAAATTATGTGGTTCCAATTGCAGCCACAATAGGGCTAAAATTTAGGTAGTTAAGTTTACAGGCTCTAACGCAACGCAATTTAGAATTGTATCCATACTTCTGTTAGTGAATTAATCCAGAGCAACAGCGTTTCAAATTTTGCCTTAAAACTGTTCATGTTTTAGGGCTGTAAGAAATCATGTGGAAATTAATTGTTAGTCAAGCGCATGTAGAGGAATGCGTCTGATGTCAGCGTTCCAGCTTGGCAGTGGACTTCAAAAAAAAGGGTAAACAATTTGTAAGCCTTCGTCATGTACTTTCAGAAACAATTACTTTGAATTAAGAGAGTACGAATGAAATCGGCTTTAGGCACGACTAATAAATGCTTCAAATTCATTGACTGTCTTGTCTGACTGGAGCTAATATTGATTCCCTACAAAATTGTGACTACAAGTGCTTAATCTTAAGGAGGGTCACGGTCTTCTCAGTAGGATGACCTCGAGTCTAATTGAAGCGAATCGTCAAAACTGGGGGAAAGAAGAACATTTCGTGCAGCATTCGCTCTTTAGATGTAGAGTGTTAGAATAGGAATGGTTGGATCTCGCTCACACAATTAGTTAAGCCGTGTGTGCGCTTTGAACGATTAGTTCGGTTAATCTGCCGAAACTAATGTGATTGCCCGACTATGAGATGGTTGGGACGCTTTAGATAAATAACTAGGAGGCACTTTTTGTGGAACCTATTTTTTAGTATTTCTTTGCTCAAAGAGGTCTGCAACATGGATCGCAACATTTAAACGCAAACTATTGTGGGATAGAGTAAGTCGGTGTGGTGATGCAAGTTACTTTAGCCTAGTTTAGTGCACTGCGGCTGACATTACACACCAATCCCTTTTACCATTTGATAACAAAGGAGCTGCTGTTTTACTGCCCAACTTTACGAGCGAACATGTAAGATTCACTAGGATTAGCTCATGTTTATGTGTACTTGCATATATCTGGCGACAAAAACCAGCCTCCACAACCACCACTATCACCCGAAGCATCGACTGCAATGCTATGTCTGCCAGCACTGGCTTCAGGACCGCTACTAGGCATTGGTTTTGAGATGACCCGATTCACGGCATTTAACTGTCCATATCGCAAATATACGCAAGCTGAATCGTCAACAGCTCTTAAAATGTGGAATGACGGTATTTAGAAAATTACACTGAACTTGACCTCAACCTACTCCCGAGAATGCCCATACAGTGCACTTTGTTTACAAGATTTTGCTGGTTCACATATCTATTTTTAACAGTCCCAGAAATAGCAATGATGAAGTCGATGATCCCAGTTATGTTTACTAAACATTTGCGGTTGGATCGTTTAACACCACCAGGTCTAAAAATGGTTATTCGAGGGGAACTCGACTTAGACTTATGCATAGCGAGTCTAACAATAGCAAACCAATGAACTTCGGGCAGGATGTCTACATAAGTAGAGAGACAAAGCTTTTGGAAGGCACTATACAAGGCTTCCATTGTAGGTCAATTTCAATTTAGCAGTTGCATCCTAAGGACCACATCTCAAAATTTGCTATGTTCTACCTGGCGATTATGCTCATGTTGCTTGATTTTGCTTATCGTCTATCATTTTGTGATTGTTTTAAAATTGTGTAAAATATGTTTCTCGACCGTAGTTTATGAAGGGCAATGCATTTATTTATGTCATGGTCTTAAGAGTAGAATGTGGTGCCTTTACTACCCAAAACTTCGAAGTTGTAACAACTTGTGAGTGATTGGTGTAACAATTCAATTCGTTTGAGGTGTCTTTCCTAGGCAGCGGAGTTTAGCTCAACCGTGAAAAATGGAGAGTTGGCCTTCGGGGCAGGAGACAATGCTCAACTACACTCCGGTTTACTTCAATACTGACTATCACGAGTTAATGCAGGATGAACGATGGACGCTCACTGACTTCACTTATTCATGGGAAACTTATGAAACTACACCCAACACAGGCTATTGCTCATCGACCATCACGAATTCCGATTCTTCTGCTTTTTGTGGTTTTTACGCCTGTGAAAGCTCCTAGTATTCCTAATGCACTTCATGCACATTCTTTCCTTATGCCTGTTCTCTGTGTGTGCGAACATGCAATATTAATCAAATCCCCATGCGTGACTATCTCGTGCAATCCTTTTACAGATGTCGGGTGCACACAGAGTGCATAGTGAGGGTTTCGTCCTAGCATTTTTTACATTTCTAGGATACTTTTGTGGTCTTGATTGCAACAACTGCGATCATCTGACTTCTTTTCCACAGAAACGTCAAGAACCACACATATCTGGTAGCTTTGATGGCAATATATGGTCCGCGCTTTGGTTTGTTCGCCAAAATACCTCCCGATGTTCACTGAAGATATTATGCTGCAGTCCCCGATCCAACGCTTTTATCGAGTCATGCTGGCATCAGTACCAGACGATCAACATCATAGAATACTGCATGCCACTTTTGCTCCATTGATGTTGCACGGAGCAGGAGACAATGCTTAACTACACTCCGGTTTACTTCGATATTGACTATCACGAGTTGATGCAGGATGAACGGTGGACGCGCACAGACTGCACTTATTCATGGGAAACAGATGAAACTACACCCAACACAGGCTATTGCTCATCGACCATCACAAATTCCGATTCTCCTGCTTTTTGTGGTTTTTACGCCTGTGAAAGCTCCTAATATTCCTAATGCACTTCATGCACACTCTTTCCTTGTGCCTGCTCTCTGTGTATGCGAACATGAATATTAATCGCATCCCCATGCGTGACTATCTCGTGTAATCCTTTTACAGATGTCGAGTGCACACAGAGTGCATAGTGAGGGTTTCGTCCTAGCGTTTTTTACATTTCTAGGATACTTTTGTGGTCTTGATTGCAACAACTGCGATCATCTGACTTCTTTTCCACAGAAACGTCAAGAACCACACATATCTGGTAGCTTTGATGGCAATATATGGTCCTCGCTTTGGTTTGTTCGCCAAAATACTTCCCGATGTTCACTGAAGATATTATACTGCAGTCCCTGATCGAACGCTTTTAACGAGTCATGCTGGCATCAGTACCAGACGATCAACATCAAATAGTTTGATTATTCTATGGCATGCTAATGAAATTGGCAGCAGACTTTAATTCTTACTTTGCAAATAGAACGTTTTATCTTGCACCACAATGTATTACAATGTTATCTGCAGTAGCAATGCGGAACTAACCTATATGTTCTTACGTTGGAGTTGAGACCAGTTTATTGCCATTTGCAGCGACATTTAAAATACCTCACTCATAAATCAGCCAAGATGCATGCTGGGAGCTAACAGATTTTCGAATGCTACTAATAGCTCTCCAAATCTCTTACGTGCATTTGTTTTCCCCATTGGCGAACCAAACTTCTTCTTTGCTTTACATTGACATTTATAGCCGCTCTTGAGCCGTTTTGATCTACTTCAAGTGGAATTTTGACTGTAAAATTCAGGCCACCAATTTGCATTGCATAAACATTCTTGCAATTGTGTACCATCAAAAACCCATGGGAGAAAATGATTATGCCGCAAGTCACTAGCAACTCCTATGTACTACATCAGTCTCTTTTTACTTTGCTATTGCTACACTTGTTGAACCTGATGCTTCAATTTTTTGGTCGAACATAAAAATCCATCACTATTGTTAGCCACAATAAATAACAGTTAGCTTTGCTTTATACAAAAGCAGATGTTCCACTGCTTCCGTTACAATCGTGCCCTTATCCTAGCTTGCTCAACCAACGTTTGTGCAGGCATACTTCAAGATATTTTAAACATTACAATTACCTCTTAAGTTGCTGGCATTCATCTGCATGATGCGGAATGCTTTGACTTAAAAGGAAACTGTGCTCCCAAGTGAACATCTCTTGTTGTAGATCTAAATGCTTTGCCAACTCATGAACTTGTATGTAAAAATCTGAGGACTTTGCAGTGCTAAATTAAGCCATGGTGCATTGCTGTGGAAGTAGCGTTAGGTCCTAGAGGCTAATAGTAAAGGGAAAAAGGCCGCCTGGCGCAAGGCAAACTTTGCCTTCCCTCTTTCTGCTAATCCACCTCTTCACTCTTCTTTTTAAGCGTGCTTAATGGGGGCACTGCTCATCTCACTGCCACCACTGCAGCTGCTGCTACTTGGGTCATTGCCATTTATGTCCCTTGCGGCGTTGCAGAAGACAGACAGAAGCGGGAAGCCCGCATCTTATAATTTACTTTAAAGTTTGTGGAAGGGTGACTGTTTAATACAAGATAATGCTGGAATTTGTAAATACCATTGTTTCGTTAGTACCAACAAAAGACAGAATAGATGAGAATTACGTGCCCCTTCTTAAGTCAGGTAAATTTGTGGACATCACTCAATTTAATAAGGGGGATTGGAATTCAGCCCTGGGCTGTTTTGTATCTAAAGTAGAGGTAGCATTACATGTGCCAAGTACAAACTTAAATTAGATAAGTTTTACGACAGTTTGATTCTTTAAATCCGAGTAATGTACTGGGCAGGAGATTTTTGTGTGCCTTAAATTGCAGTGTTTTTGGCCAATACGAACTCTTGTTGTAAGCAGCCCTTTGCTTCTCATCCGAGTCCATATTATCCCAGAATCATGAGCCGTCTGCTCCAATTAGGCATAAATCCTAGTTGTCTTCATCTCCAGTTCAGTGCTCACAGTCTGCGGTGCATGTGGTCATGTAAATGTCAAAAAATGTTGCGAGGAAGTGATGAAGGACATCAAATAAAGCTTGTAGAAGTTTTGGCAAAGGGTCGAGATGAAAGTATAGGAGAACCTGTAACGAGTTGTTTCAACAGCGGTTTGGTAGCTGAGGTCTTGCATAGTTCCGAAGGACTGAAATGAGACCTAATTACCACTGGGCGATATGCTTTGACTCTTCTTATGAAAAGGAAGGAAATAGGACGAAAAGGATGATTTTCTCACATGCTCAAGTTTGTACTTGTCTGGTCTTTGGCATGTGAACAACTCATGTGGTCCGCAGACCATTGCACACGAAACATCTCCCCAAATCGGTAGCGTATTCTGCGCAATTCAAGCAATTATCGGTGAAGAACAAGGCAATTGACGCCGAATGCTGCATTAATAAATGTAATCATGAAACCAAACAAGATTGATCTCTCAACAAACTCAAATCACCAACGCAGGTACTTGAGAACGAGATGCCGGGACGAAACGTTTAAAACTAAGGCTATGTCTGTTGTCCGAAGTAGACAAATATAAAGTAAAATTAAGTGTCTAATCAAAAATTTTCAAAAATTTAGATCGTTGGCATTGGTGTCGACAAAATTCACACAAATGAAAAGGTTAACGCGAAGCGTATAGCTTTTCAATCTAACACAAACTATCTGTGTTCTATAAAATTTGAAATGACAGGGAATGTTTAAATGGTTAAGTATTTAAAACAGCAATCTATATACGTTTGCATGAGAGACAACTAAATAATTGCCAAGCTAAATATTTTAGTGACACTAACGTACAAATAAAACTGATATGCCTACTCCTGTCTATTTTAAACCCATTGACAGACTTTTAATCGCCTTTGCTTTGAGATGGAGCAACCTCACTTCTCACGACCGATCACCTGCCCAATATATACAATCCTGATAATAGGCCTGAATTTTATGCTCCTAAAAACGCATCCTAAAAACATGAAATCATGCAACCTCTGCTGCTTATTATACAGAACAGGTTTCAAGATTGAGTTCACTTGCAGTGGAAAATAGCTTAAATATTTCCTAGTTAATGTGCTGTCCACCTTTTGGCACTGTTTTACGAGGATGTAACATACGCACTTATCACTGCACTTTAATCCACCAAAGTTTCTAGTTTAGGTCGGTGTGACCTTATGCTGCGTGGTTTATTCTGCTACTACTTAACCTCCAGCTCTGCCGATAAATGTCGGGAATAATTTTTGTGACCTTTTATAGCCTAGAAAACAGCCGAATGTAGCTGACGCCCTAACTGCAAACATTTGCTTCAGTTTTAAGGAGGTTGGGTAGCTTTATGTCTTATTCAGATGTAGACTTAGGCAACACAAAGACAACGATTAGTGGATGATTCTTCAGGCTGCTTATTCAAAAATGTTAATTTTTCAGGGCGATAGTATTTGCATCTAATTCGTATTAGGAACATTTGTTGTTTTTCAAAGGTTCTAAAACTACCTTTAATGCCCATATGGCAATTATTCATTTTTATAACTATCCCGTCTCTCACTTCCACGTAGACCCTCATCACTGCTTTGGCTTATGACACACCTCTCTTCCCACCCCTACACTATGGCTTATCTGAGTCTGTTATTGTCGATGTAATGAATCTGCCATCAAAAACCTGTGGCTGTGAAGATGTGCTTACGCATCTGCAAGATTGCTCTACGCGTGTGCAGTTATGAGAGTATATAAACAAATAAATTGTTAGTGTGCTTTCCCTAAACTTATAAAGCAGCAAATTTTATTTGCAACAATGGCTCGACTGAGGATATCATCATTATAAAAAGTGCTGCATAGCTGGAGGAAAGTGGAACGAGTGGCGTGCTTAGGAACGCTGTGCTTCATAGAGAAGGCCCCAATAAGTTGCTTCATAGCAGTGCCTGTAAATTCATTTCCAGTGATTCTGTGGGGAAATTTCTAAAAGTTTTGTTAGGCACTTTGCAACCTGGATCATTCAAGTATGAATAGGTTACAAGTTGGGCACTCGGGGCCTTTAACTTATTTGTGCCGCTAATTGTCTGAGGGTAGCTAGCCTATCCGGGGCGGCATCACATGCCATAGTGCACTTCATGGATTTTGGTAAATATTCAGCTATTTCATGGCTATTTGTAGTTAGGCATAAGTATTTTTCGCGAAATTGCGTGAATTCGCTTGAGTGCACGTGCATTAAAATAATGGATTTTCGTAGATACTGGCAATGCAATAAAGTGGAGTAGCAAAATAGCATCGCTAACAATTTAGAAGTGGGTGTGGTTTCTTGGACGGCGCCCAAATTGTAATTAAATTCACATGCCAAAAATTGCCAACATACAAATACTTTATATCATGTGCCTGATTAAGGTGTGTCTCGACTCATGTAACTTTGTTTTGATCCGAATTTTCAGCTAGGCTCTATATGCCCTACAATAATATTAAGAATTAAGATTGTAATCAATGTACGGTATTCAGTAAAGGCAAAATCTTAGTGCCACTGTCACTCACTATTTAGAAATAATCCCAAATTTCCGGTATTTTAGAGCTTTAATAAATATTTTATGCCGGATTGCACTAGACTTAGTGCTAGACAGTTGGGTCATTCTATGCCGTCTTCAACTTTGATGAAAAAGTTCGCATGCATCTGGAAAATTCCAAGGTCTCCCTGCACCATTAGTGACGCAAGTTAATAAGAAGTTGTAAAAAGACATCTTTAACTTAGAAGAAATAAATTTTACGATCAAATTTTGGGTGATCTGCACAGGCAGCACTTGCTTATGTAAAAGGCATGCTATTTGATTGACACGAAATTCGATCGCACTCAAACGTTGGAACACAAAATAGCTTGGCAGTAATAGTCAACTTTTATGATTCCCATATTTCAACACTGCATAACTATGATCGTGCAATGGCGCATCATGTAGCCCACTGTCATGCGGTTGACTTAAACTAGATTAGCTCATGCTCAAATGTGTTCGCTGCATATAGTGCCAACCTCAGTTGCATTGCAAGTTTTAACTAGAGGTCACCGGTGGGTCAACTTGAGAAGAAGCATTCACTAAAAAGTGCGCAAGTGAAGAAGAGGCTTGTATCCCAGTAGCAGGTATGTTAAGTTGGAGCATGTAGTTATTAACTCGAAACGCTGTACATTCTCATATCCTGTGTTCGGAAAGGATTTTCCAGTCGCGTTCAAAATAGCCATTTTATCGACTTGAAGCTACTTCTTGTAAGTAAATATTATAAGTCTACAGGTGACAATTCCACAAGATCAAATAATATTGTCAGCCGAACTGTCCGCTGTTTGTGACATCTATCAGAGGCACGTATTAGAGATTTATAGGCCGAATAATTATGTCAAGGAGTCATTAGAATGGTATTGCGCTGTTTGCTGTTGTCTCCAAATATCAGCTTTGCAACAGTACGCACAACTGCAAAAATGGGCTACTATTTGGGATATTTGTCCTCCGTTTAAACGTATTAATTTAGTTAATTTATTCTATTAGATCTTGTTGGCCGCATTTTATGGGACCATGCGTACTTTGTTACTTGTAGTCCTGTTCGGATTTTGCTGAACATACTGCACTTGTTAAACAAGAAAAAGATTGCCGATCAGCGGTTCAAAGTTAAAGTGGGCAAAGATATGCTTACGCCATGTGTCGCATTATCTGATTAACTTTAGAAGATCATCGAAGTACTCTACTCGAAACTCCAATTTGCTACTGTACCATCGGTTGACCCAATAATAGTGGGTTCCAACTGGTGAGTTGTTATGAGGTATTTGTGTCCTAACGGATCCAATGTGCATGGCTTAGAAGAGAACAAGGCATTAATGTTTTCCGTACGGTTAGTATACGACTTCATGATAAGAGCCACATCGCTAAATTTTTACAGTATCCACATTGGGTAGAATCTGTCCGACTACTTTAAATGAGCATGGTATCTGCAGTAGAACCCTCCGAAAGGGTGCGCTATTGTGCTTTTCGCCATCGAAAATCTGAATTATGTCTTCTACCAATGCAGCTAGTATGTGGGTCTGTCCTCGTTCTCCATCTGGAAGCATTATTGGATTGGCTTGGCATCCAGTAGTTGGTTGATGGCCTTCAAAGCTGTAGACAAATACGAGGTCTTTGTCGCCCCCTCATTTATGTGTATATTTATTTATCAACAACCCTTTTGCATGTATGCTTATTAGCTTACTTGGGTGGATCGACAGGCAAAATGTCGGGAGATCGGTTTATTAATCGGTCTGTAGACCTACTTGCCTGCCCAGTCATCTACCTATCGGTCTCGCTACCCAAATCACTAGCTTTCCAACCCTCTCTACTTTACTTCAACTAAATCAAAAAACATGGTATCCGGTCAAGTGTGAGCTTGGGGTGGTTTTGGTAAGTCATTGCAGCGGCCGGCATTTGTCTGACATGCCCCAGCATTGAGGATGAGGAAAGGGAACTAATTTTGGAAACAATCGGAAGTAACAGTGAGGAACGAAGTCAAGCAGTTTCTCACAGCTTAACTTATGTGTGGGGTCAGATGTCTACATTCCACGAGAGATCAGTTTGCTAATCTAGTGATAGCATTAAGTGAAATTAAGCAGAGTGCTGTTGCATGATACGCTTTTACCTAGATGAGGATAAATTTGAGAAAAAGTTTATTTACAAGTGAGCTTCTGAATTGCTGCGGTTCAAACTTCAGCAAACTTTTGCGCCCACATGCCGACTCACCTCCTCTGCCTTTGTAGCATGGACTCGGTTAGCTACGATGAAAATTCGATTCGAAACCAATAATTGTGTAAGTGGTTCCACAGGCCCTACTGATAGTGGAACACAGAGTGCCTGTCTGGCGGGTTACTAGCCTCATCCACCAAATAGAATAAGCGATATATGCTCACTATTCTCTTCGACAGCCAGTGCCATTTCGCATCATTTTCTCCTCGCCTCGGCCATCCATTATAGTGAGTGCACAAACCTTCACTGTACGCTGCACATCCTATTTGGTCCTCTATTCTTACCCTACCGCAATCATGTACTGTCGCTTGATTTTCCTGCTCGATATCTAAACGTGCAGATCACATTGATCTGCTAAGCAAATACAAAATTCCGAGCACACCCAAGTGTCACATTAAGTCCTGCCCATGCATAACGTCTCAATATCAACCAACATGTTATGGCCGCCAATTCAAGCGACTCAAAACACAAATTTGACTTCGGGTACTCTTATGTGCATTTCATTAACTCCAGTTCGGAGAACCTACCGCTATGGCACTTCAGACTTGCATCGCATATTACCTTTGGTGAACCACGGATCTCTCACTACACAAGATTGTCGCCATCAAAATTGTACCGCCTTGCATACTTTACTCGGAAATGCAAGAAAAAGCCAGCACTATTTCTTGTAAGAAACAACAATTTCGCTTCTTTGACTTGGCACATGCCTGATTGGTCGTTCCTTCAAATTCGATCGAATGGTTGCCACATTAATAGGTGGTCTCAAAACCTATAGACTGGGTTTTAGTCCCATCACTCCCTTTTGTTTGGTAACAACAAGCAAAATTTGCATATAAGATGCTAATTCTTCCCAAGACGCACTGAAGAAAGACGAACTGTGTATCCTTTCAATTCGTGCCCTAGGTATATAGAAATAGCTTCTTAAAGCGAATGCTTCGCTTTAAAAATCCATGGTTCTTTCTCATAGTCAGTGCCTATGCATTTGGCTAGAATGATAGCACCCAGCTTTGCCCATATGAATGTTCGTCTTCATTTTTGCTTCCGCAGCTTAAACTACCAACGTCCCTAATTTTAAATTAGAGTGGAAGTCTGAGCGCCACAATCTGTCAGGCTTGTATCTGGTCACGTAGAGGTGGTCCAACTCCTGATTAACCATGCAGCAACTATCAATCACCCCAACGGCACCAACCCAACAGACACAATTTAACTGTTGATTTTGGCACTGCAAAGCTTTTAAACCTTCTCATAGCCATAGGAGCTAATGCTGAGCACTTTGGCCAACAAAACCTCATGGAACACATGCATACCGCAAGGAATAACGGCGTAGATATGGCTGCTACTTTGACATAGGGCATGACCAGCTTTAGATTTATAGGTGATAAAATAGCTGCTACTTTGCGTGATTTCTTTGGATTTCTTGTGTGTGTGTCTGTCTGTGACGAAATCAAGAAAATGAAAATAGCGGCCTTAAGTCCGTTTTATTTATATAAAATAAATAAATGGTGCTTGTTGCTTGAAAATATGTTTTCTTTCAATCTTTGCGTAAATGCTGGACTTAGGCATTGCGTAGTCCAGATATGCTGCGCTGATCGATTAGAATGTTGTAATTTTCTCTTTTTTTTCAAAATTCTCATAGAAAAACAGCTTTGTCACGTGGTTAGAGAACAAATGACGTGCTCTGAGCTTTGACTGAATGTTCACAGTGACAGGACCGCAATAACTGGAAGTGCTTGTGACAGGTGCTCCATCATGACAACTTCCACGCTGATCCTTGACTTCCTGAACAGCTTTGCCTCATTATTTGTGTAAATAATGTCTTAGGTCTTCTGCGGGAAGGCGTGAACACTAGAAGATTCTTGTTTGACACCATGCTTTATTACAACTCTGAAATCTCAAAGTGACAGCCAATATTAACATCCGACTGAAATGCAAGCCCTATCTCCAGAGTGGTCAGCGTCACTTTCCTCAAGGAGTGATTCAGCATCAAACCTAAACAATGCACTGCACCTTTATGCCCGGAAACCAAGAGAGCTATTCCAGAGTGGTCAGCGTCACTTTCCTCAAGGAGTGATTCAGCATCAAACCTAAACAATGCACTGCACCTTTATGCCCGGAAACCAAGAGAGCTATATGACTTGTAAGAGGTCCGCATCTTCTTCGTCTGTAAAGTCCACACCTCCTTTGGCAGCATCATACGCCAATTCGGTATGTTTTTACACGATTAAAAGCGTTATTGTAGCGTTTTTTCCAAGGCCACTCTTTAATCTCTTATTGTCAATTTACTTGGCTAGGCTTTCTGCGCCTCGTCGTGCCTGAACTTGTGCGTCATTCCTCCGAGGCCACCTTTCCACCAACCTTCGGACTCAATTGGCTCTGATGCATCCATCAGCGAATTTGATATTGATAAGGGTTTTGTTAGTGTTATTTTCCAGTAACTGCTTCCTTTAAGCAACAAGAAATTGACGACAACAACTTTTTGGAACACTTTTTTGTGTGACCACAATTTGCTGTTGACCTTTTATACAATTAAAGCTGTCCCAAGACCTCTAAAGATTTAAGGGTCAGCATCTCATACTTTTCCTATGGTTGTGAAAATTCGGCTCCGTTTTCATTAATGGAATGGCACATCGTGTACTATCCCTGATAAATATCTTTCCATGGTTCGCACTTTTAAGGGTGGAGTGCAATTGTTTGATCAGGGACAGGACCGCAATAACTGGAAGTGCTTGTGACAAGTGTTCCATCATGACAACTTCCACGCCGATCCTTGATTTCCTGAACAACTTTGCCTCATTATTTGTGTAATTAATGTCTTAGATCTTCTGCGGAAAGGCGTAAACACTAGAAGATTCTTGTTTGACACCATGCTTTATTACAACTCTGAAATCTCAAAGTGACAGCCAATATTAACATCCGACTGAAATGCAAGCCCTATCTCCAGAGTGGTCAGCGTCACTTTCCTCAAGGAGTGATTTAACATCAAACCTACACAATGCACTGCGCCTTTATGCCTGGAAACCAAGAGAGCTATATGACTTGTAAGAGGTCCGCATCTTCTTCGTCTGTAAAGTCCACACCTCCTTCGGCAGCATCATACGCCAATTCGGTAAGTTTATGCATGATTAAAAGCGTTATTGTAGCGTTTTTTCAAAGCCAATTTAATCTCTTATTGTCAATTTACTTGGCTAGGCTTTCTGCGCCTCGTCGTGCCTGAACTTGTGCGTCATTCCTCCGAGGCCACCTTTCCACCAACCTTCGGACCCAATTGGCTCTGATGCATCCATCAACGAATTTGATATTGATCAGGATTTTGTTAGTGTTATTTTCCAGTGACTGTTTCCTTTAGGCAACAAGAAATTGACGACAACAACTTTATATAACACTTTTTTGTGTGACCACTATTTGATGTTGACCTCGTATGCAATGAAAGCTGTCCCAAGACTCCTAAACGATTTAAGAGCCAGCCTCTCATACTTTTCCTATGGTTGAGAAAATTCGGCTCCGTTTTCATTAATGGAATGGCAGATCGTGTACTATCCCTGATAAATATCTTTCTATGGTTCGCACTTTTAAGGGTGGAGTGCAATTGTTTGACTACAGCTTTCAAAATATGGAAAAAATCCTAGAGCAATAAGCTGTACTAGTTTCTATTCGCTTAGTAGAGAAGCAGTTTTGCAAGCAGAGTTATACTCTGTGATATTCAGATTGAATTGACATGTTTGCATTTTGGAGAAAAATATCACTATTTCTAAATCGGTCTTTTGAATTGCACTGCATGCCATGACATCAGGATGACAATCGAAAGAGCATTTTCCTCTTAAGAGAGAGCTATTGCCAAGTCCATTCGTGGCTGCTCGTCTACTCTGACCACAATGCGGACTCCTACAAGGTCATCAGCTGCGAGTGAGGGACAACGATGAAGGCATCATTTTTCAGATTGTGAGGAGTGCTACACTCCGGTTCAAGCAGTAGCACATACTTGGGCTGTAGACAAGACCATCGAAAATCGAGTCCTCTGTAATCGTAACTCCACTGGATTAAGGTGTCATTTCTCTTGGCGTCACAATGTCACAAGAATCTATTATTAATTTTTAGATGAGCGTGACTTTTTTCTGACCTGAAGGGTTTCCTGGACATCGAAATAGCGATGATCAAAGAGTGGTCACAGGCGGTTCTTTTAATTGCCATCGCATCATCAGTCCCCAACTTCTTACTACACTCTTCAGCTGGTTCACTAGCACCTGCTGTAAAAGCGATTGCTTTCTAAGGTGGTTTGATCTGGAGGCGCGACTTCTGGCAAAAGCTAAGTGAGTATCCCAATGAGGTCCATTTGTGCTAGCAATAGCGGCAGTAATATCCCATCGCTCATTCTTGGGCGAATCTGACCAGCAGAAAGGCTTGCATTTGGAGGTGAACAAAGAACTGAGCTGCCCAACTCGTTCGATCCAAGCTTGTTGAGGCCAAACTTTGAAAAATTGGATGCAGAAGGTGTTTTGCCTCTTTGAGAAGGGATTTTAAAGAAGAGTTCTGCTAACTTTAGAAGTACGGTGCACAAACGCGACAATGCCTTTCTAAATGCGACGAGGTGCTCTAACTCAAAAGAGGTATATAGTACAAATTAGTTTTAGCTACGTTTGCTCAGCTTACCTTAAGGAACTCATAGTAAAACCTAAGTGCTTGCATACCTACCAGGAGATGGGGCGGTATCAGAATAACCGAGGCAATGATCTAGTGAGAATAAATGAGCAAAAATTGCGCAGTAGCACGCTGCTCTTGTGAGGTTACCTTGTGTAGTGGTGGCGCGAAAAGGTGAATGAAGAGACCCAAGATGTGATGCGAAGGCTCTTAAAAGGTGCTCTGCACAGAGCGCTCGAAGTGATCATGCTAGGCCTAATTACTGCTCTTCTACTCACTTACAGTTCTGCAGGCAGCTATTTTGTTCCAAACATTTGTACTTTTTGAAAATGCGTTGCCAATTTAGCAATTTAAGGATTGCCTACGGGGAGTCCCATTCGATTTTTGACGGAGAAATTCCTTTTTAGCAATAGAAATGCTCTAAACATTCAATAGGTTGTAGAAATCTAAGAATAGTTAGCGTCAGTTTGTTGACTAGTTCAGTACAGGACCGAATCACTAAACTAACGTGTATTTTAAAAATAATTTTAGTTCCATTTTAAACCAACTCAATGCAAGGCAGTTTGTAAGAGCTAATTTGTGGTTTTGGGCGGCGAAGGCCTATTTCAATGGAGTTTTCGGGCTACGGAACGCTATTTAGAATGTCTGAACCGTTCTCCCACCATTTTTTAATATATGCAGCATGCACGTTTTGCATTTTTCCACTGATTCATTGAGACATTTTTGACGGTTAAGTGGCCACATAAATTATCAACTTACGCGCCTTCTTTTAAAATCTTTTAGGCCCTATATTCCGAAAGCGCATCAGGCCCTGATAGAATAGGAATTGTGGATGACTTGTGCTTTATAGGCCCAGAAGTCGTTGGCCACCCTTGTCTATTATGCGAAGGTACTTTTACTCTACTACAAGGGAATAACCAGCATCAGACGCAAGCTAATTTTAACGCTCGCCTCCCACGTACCCCTTTATATAACGCCTACTCAAAGGTTCATCAGCAGCACCAATAATCCGCAATTAAAGAAGGTCCCTTTATAGGAAGTGGCGGTTGCACCAAAAGGGCTTTACTGAAACACAAAGAACTGGCCATGGAAACCTAGCCTCACTAATGAAATGCAAAATGGTTTTGATGTTTGCGGCATGGTATTACGGATGATTCACTTTCTGACACGTGTTGTAGACAAAGCAGCAATAACTCAAAATGACGTCGCAAGGACGAAGAGTGTCCAAGTCGACGACCTATGCTTGACAACTTTCTTTATCGCATACTGTGATGTCCTTCATACCCTCCAAAGTCAGTTAGTAATTACTGCTGAAATTAGGAAGAAATATTGACTTGATCAAAGGAAGAAGAGCTAAATCACATAAACGAAATGCAACAAAATGGCATGTTGCACCTATTAATTGCATCTATGCAACTCATTAATGCATGATTAGGTTATAGATGGAATTACACGAAAATGAGGTGAGCCATTTCTCAATTATTTGTGATTTGTTTGAGATAGTGGAAGGCTGCTAAAGAAAATAATTAATGGCTTGTTTTAAGCACTCTTCATATATATCATGTGGGTTTGGGGATACCGTTTTTATGACACGATTTGCCAAGGGGCAGGGAAGAAACAAAATCGATTTTTGATGTTTGCATTTCCTACAATACCCAGATGCACCTCTTTTTGAATCACTACATGCTCTTTGGGTGGTAAGTGCATACGGTGTATATTAAGCTGTCTCCTCCATGTAGTGAATAGCGCGACCGATTCTAGCTGTTTTATTTCCCTTTAACAATAGATATAATTCATGCCGCTAGCAAGCAAATCCCACAGCAGTTTTAGAAAACCTGTCGCAGGAGGCGAATTCTGGCCTATTCAGTTGCATGACATTTACAGATAGCGGGAGGAAAATGGCAGATTGGTCGTTACAGTCCACTTGAATTAAATCGGTGAGCAATAAAGCATTAAAAGAGAATGAGTGCTTTTCTAACAATCATCCACACACGTGGTTTAATATTACTCGATTCTAAACATGTAGTAGGGGATCCATATGATTTTCAGGTGAGTCAACATAAGTTGAAGGACGCAGAAGTAAGCACAAGGCCAAAGTGTGCAGCACAATAGAGAGCCTACAACTACCTAACTAGGCAGGCTATTCGGAGCCCTATCCTCCACACAGTGTAAAGGGCTGTTTTTTGAATGCAATTCTAGACGGTGAAAGTGAACGGGAAATGTCATTGACTTATACAGATGCGTTGATGTTCACATAATCACTCTCTCCAACCCAGAAATCAGCACTTAAATCAACCAAACAGGAAACAAGCACAAATTTAAGTTGGTTTAGCTCAATTATTGTTCCCAAGCACGCCTTGAATCTCGGACAATGACCACCCTCAAATAAAGTTTAACTTCGAAATGAATGATAATATAGGGAAGAAGTTGTAAGATTGTAAGGGATAATTAAGGAATTAAAGGGCTACAGACTGTGTGCCAGTCAAGTCCTGGTCTTTTAAAGGTTACCTTAAGATATGTGCAAACTAAGCAAAAGACCCAGGATTTTAGAGGATTAAGACATGGCAGTAGCAAAGATTTCAGTAGTTGTTTATTTTATTTAGGACACACCAAATCTATCCAACCTATAGGTAAGGATTGCAGCGTTTTTAATTTGAAGTAGGAAGAGCACTAAGGGTTAAGTCTGAACCAGTATTATGCCGAAATGCTGGAAGCAAAGAGACCTGGGTGGAAAAGGGAAGAAATTGACTGATCACGGTGAAATTTCAAATTGCTATCCAAAAGTGGACAAGAGGGAAAGATTTCATGAGCCACGGCAAATCTAACCAAAACATGTGTCATTTGGAATTGCACACATATTAGCGTCACATCGAGGCATAATAACTGCCATTACGCAACTCATAATGGGTGGTGAGGGGACGAAGTTTGAGCTGCTGTCAATCTCAGTTACCATGGCGCGTTCGCTGAGTTCATCATCCGTAGCATTGATAAAGAGACCTTTCCATTCTTTTACCTCCGCTACACTAAGAGCTGGCTCACATCACCACTAATAGCATTCATTGAAGTATTTACAATGCAAACGCCTCATGGTGCATATGCATGAAGATCAATATGTCCCAGAACAACCTCGTGCTTCATATTAAGCTTCTTCGTTTTTCCTTTTATGTGCTGAGCGCCAAGTCAACAGAGAGACAACGACACTTTGGTAGAGTGCTGATTGCAGACGTCCCTTCCCCATGAAAACCATTGACCATGTAATGGAATGTCCGCCTTGTACTCACACAGTCAAACTCGAATTGTCGAACCCCACCTCTGTGATCTGCATCCTACTGCACCTCCATCTGATTTATGCAGGAGGTGGTGAAGGATCGGTCACACCTGCAATATGTTCGTATGCGCTCTCTGTCTACAACAACCCAATGTATTCATGCTGTTGCCCCTCAATCACTGCCTAGTGCTCAGTGATGCCCGCTGTGCTCGCCATCATCCCCAGTTCTCACAACATCCACTGCCTGCGTCATTTAAATTGCTTCCATGGCAGCACTTCAGACAGATACATGCGCTACGCAGTAGATCACCTCTCTACGGATGGCTATCGTAATGCAAACCTCACATACCAGAGCACCATGGCGGCTACTATTGCACAAAACCACCCATCTCTTCACATGATGCTTCATTATTTCCCATTTGCCTTTGGACGATGTCAACAACCCAATGTATTCATGCTGTTGCCCCTCAATCACTGCCTAGTGCTCAGTGATGCCCGCTGTGCTCGCCATCATCCCCAGTTCTCACAACATCCACTGCCTGCGTCATTTAAATTGCTTCCATGGCAGCACTTCAGACAGATACATGCGCTACGCAGTAGATCACCTCTCTACGGATGGCTATCGTAATGCAAACCTCACATACCAGAGCACCATGGCGGCTACTATTGCACAAAACCACCCATCTCTTCACATGATGCTTCATTATTTCCCATTTGCCTTTGGACGATGTGTAACTCCCTGCCCCGCAGGCAAAACTTAATTATGTCTGTTCATTTTGCGCTTGCATTTGATCGTCTGAATGGATCCGATGCTCAGCCGTTGCTAAAAGCACAAGTTTTCAGGCACCACGTTAACACACCCACCATTACGCAATTGTGTACTGGGATAGGGTGTTCAGGACAAAGACGAATAACAATTGAAAAAGCCTCTTTCCACGTGGCATTCAATGACCACCGAGTAAGTAAGAAGACAATTAGCTACGCTACATTTCCATGTTCATTCCAATTGCCAGGTATACTAATATTCTTCCCTTTCTGCAAATCTCTACACTGCGTGTTGTGGCGCACGAATGCTACACATTCTTTTAATTTGCATTGGAGACGACGAAGAAGAAGTCGGCTATGACACAGGTAGGACGCTATTTCTACTCCATCCATCTGCTTTCTTGTCGCAACTCAAATCCTATCGTTCTGCCACCATTCTGCCGATGCTTTGTAGTTTGCTTGCTGTAATTCTCGGTTCCCATTGAGTATCTGTTAGACTCTTTGCTGGAATCGGTGCCAAACAGGCTCCTTCCCTTGCTTATCGGCGCTACACCACCAAAGGTAGTCACATTAATTGCGCGATACATCTTGTAACTATTAATAGTTCTCATCGAGGGACTCACGGAGAGAACATTATAGAATTTCTGGCTTGGCAGTTAGCATTACACAGAACTACCTATCGTTTTGATCCACGACTCGTCAAAAGCCTAGTTCTTTACTTGAACAGTGCCTGAGCCTCATCAGTTAACTAACTGAAACATCCACATCCCATTTTCTGCCTTCAATCTGCGCTCATTCCGTACAACCGGGTTTTTACTTTGTTCACACAGATAACTCGACATTCAAGTCGCGTGTGAATGATTGCTTTTGGAAGTAATAACAATGAACTAGTAGGACAAACAAGAACCGGTTAGTCTCTGGCTTTTCACTTAAAGGTTTGTCACCATGTCTAGTGAGCTACCATTCTATCCGCAGAATTTCACACAACTTGTGCACTGATCACATACAAACATTCCATTTAACCTCATTTTAATGCACATTATTGTATCCAAGACAGATTTTAGCCCTTCATTATCTCGCCTTAATTTCGACGTGGGTTTAGGCAAAAAATTACCAAAATTGATTTTTAATTGTTTTCACTATTTCTAACTTCGTTTCCACCCACTATTTCTTCGAGAAATAAAAGCAGAGCCCACATTTCATCTTTATAATATTACAAATTGCGGTTTATAGCAGTCAATCCTTAATTGCTGCAAAAATATGTTTTCAGCACAGACGTCGAGATTTTGATTCCCAAAATCGGAACCTGTATTGCACCACCTGAACTTCATTTATGACTTCAGGTACTATATAAATATTATAAAGTTAAAAAATGCGCAAGTGCTAAATGTCCAGTAGGCTAAAGCAGTATAGTGCAAGTTAGTCATTAATTCATGGCAGCTTTGCTCCTATGCTTTTGATATCTCACTGGGTTTAAGAGCATGAAAAATTCGGAGTATCACTTACCTCGAGAGTACGTTTGGCTCCTGATTCGCGCCAGCGATAGTGTCTCACTGAGTAACCTTAAGTACAGAAAGAGCATCTATGATAATTTTCAACTGGTTTTGTGTAAAATAATAGCAAAGCATTGTGCTGAAACACTTGACAACAAAATAACGCTCATGCTTGTCTCAGAGTTGCCATATCTCTCCTCTTCCCACCTTTCAAGTCCAATCTCAATCCTGTGCGGCAGATAAAGCAACGCTGTTTTTAATCGCGTTGTCTTTTCGACAGTAGAGTGATTTTACCCGGTAATGGGGTTACGGCACTATCAGTTACATTAGACAGCTTCGCACAAATTGGGTACCACGACACTGCAACAGTGCGACCATCCTGGTGTTATAGTGATAGATTTGGTATTAGCCTAAGACCATCTCCTCAGTCTTCTTGCGAAACCTTGCACCAAGGGTCTTGAGTGAAAACAGTTACTTTATGGTGGTAACTGATTCGGTAATTTTGGCATGTGTGTGGCATTTCGGTCGTACGATAGTAGGGATTGCGCTCGGGTTTCTGCAANTGCTGGATTAAGAGAGAATGCATTTGCCGTCCCAAAGGACTTTGCCTTCTCTGTTTTTATGAATCTGTAGCAAATATCTACTTATTGATTCTATGAGAGCAATACCTTCGCCAGCTTGATTAGAAGAGTTTCCATAAAAGAAGGTAGGTATTTTACCCAGCAGGTTGTGGGCGAAATAACCACAGAAGAACGTTGTGTCACTGCTAAAAGGGGGCTGGCATTTGTTTTCTTTTTCATCAGGCCAAAAAAATGGACTGCCGCAGAGCTAAAAAACACCGCTTAGAGGCTGTACCGGACTTCCTAAATTAGTTCTTTTAGCAGTTCTTCCGCCAAAAATCTTGACGGAAACCAGTTCACGCATTGCAAAAATAGCCTTAGTTTAACGACGCGATTGCATTTTCGCTGTGAGTGAACCACCTGATATGTTCAGATGTGTCTCTACCCTTAAGTAGTTCCTAAAATGCTGCCTGAGTTACCAAAAAACAATAGTATTACACATTTTGCTTGCTTCAATAATGTGAATGTTAAAAGCTAAAGTGCTGGGCATTCAAGACTAGCTGCACTTAAATCTAGGCAAGATCCTGTCCTTAGATAGGGCATCCTCATACCTAAAATGGAATGGAGTTTACTCTGTAGGCACTGATCTATTGCCAACATTTCACCTAAGATGCGTTTACCAATGACCTTAAAATGTAAGTACACTCAGCCGTCCATATTAGGCTTGGATACCAGAATACTCCTGATCTATTATGCCCACTCGATGACATGAGACTGCATTAAACCTTGCCGAGTCAGCATCACCGATTTGAATGAAGAAGACGGGCACTGGTTCCCCCTCTATTCACTGCACAACTGAAAATGACCTCCTTTGACCAGCATTCCCAATTAATGAGCCTGAAACCAACGGCGGAAGGAAAAAGCAACTGGAGTGCATAACAATCATCAAATGGCAACGAAACAGGCCTCAACGGTTAATGTGCTGAATGTGTAATGACCGCTCAGTCTTACCAGCTTGACCTGAAATACACCAAAATGATTCCTACTCCAGTGCCAAATTCTATCTGCCTAGTATGAGCTTGATTTTTGATTTCGGAAGTGTCACTGTTCGTAGAATAACTGCACAATGGTTCGAAGCGATTGCACACAGCTCAAATGTTTGTTGCGGAAATGCCCTTTAAAGGATTGTAAGAGAACAAATTGCAGCAGATGGAAACGAAAAATTGCACTATTTTGACCTATCGCTTCTCCCTCTTGCATTAGGTTCTTGAGTGTTGAGGATTGTTTCTGAGGCAGTAGGTGCTCGTACTCAACTTCAAAAGCGGCGTAGTAAGCGTCTGTCATCAAAGGTGTATTCACGCAAATATGCGCTACATAGACTACGGTGTCACATAGACGTTTTGCCAGTGGAATATAAAGCTAAGGCCCATCTCGCTTACATCTTTGTGCCGCGACAATGAACCATCACAAATACGAAACCTTGGCAACTTGAGCCCGCACATCTCATGATCTCTGATTGTGATTTATTTGCTAAATTCTGAAAGTTAGCAATGCGAATGAACTAATACAAATGTTCTTCAAGGACGCATAACTGGGTCATAAGAACCGGGTCACTGTGGAGCATAAAAGTAGTCCTCATGTAGATATGTGTGATTCTCTAATCTTTCAGCCTTTTTTCCGAAATGTTTTTCACGCTGTGTGAGTTACAACGTTGTGGGCATCCAAGCTTTTGCGATTTGAATTAATTGTCTCTTTCAACAAAATCTTAGATCTTCTCTGGAAGGGCTTTAGCCTTATCATCTTGATATCTGCCGCAACATGTTACCTACCTAATTATGTTGAGAAGGCACAAGTCCTTGAGGCTCATCTGGAAGTACGCGAAAAAGTGTACCCTACTGCTAGTAAGATGGAATTTATGGTGAGTTCACGCCTAGCGCTATTATGTTTTCATCCGCACATTTGATAGCTGCTTTATTTGATTTCTGCAGCACTGCATTCGCCAGGTCTTCAACTTCTTTCACTTGGAATTGTCACCTGTAACATGTCTAATTCTACTTTTAATTTAATTAGGAGTACTCTGATGAGCTGGAACACCTAGCAGTCCACTGGGCCAGTCAGTACATTTTCGGGCATCCAGACCCCGATGAGCATTCACATTATAGTGGAATTGGGCAAAGTATTGCGCTGTAGTGGTAATTGTGATCCCTATAAACAGGTGAGTTCACAAGTGTAGTTAAGTAGTTCCAATACAAACCAATGTCATTGAGGTCAGATCACTGGCATTATGTCACGCCTTGCGCATTGACAGCATTAATGCATGATTATACAGATGGTTTGAGCAAACTCAAAGGAAGTGGGATGTGCCAAGTGGCAATGCAATGATCTCAGACTTGGCTGGAGCAATCCACAATATCTGGTTGTTTTTCAATACAAGCCTGGGTAAGTCGAACTCGTCCGAATTCGTAAATCATCACAAATGCTATACTTGTTGATGCATTTTATATTCCTCCGGTGGGAATTATCTCAATAAAATGCCGTACAGCCACGGAGAAAGTTGCAGGGATTGCCAAAAGAGGTACTTGTGTTTTCGCAGTCAGTGCATAATAAATTCTGATTGCTACAAAATAAATCCGACATTGCAAGTGTATGATACCAAAGACATGTCTCTACCGAAATGCGTGCTAGCTCAGGCTTACTTCAACCAGGTATGGCTAGCATGGAACTTTTCCTGTTAAACACCACGTCTCCTACTTCCTCACCTCTTTCTCTTGCTTTAGACTTCATAGCACTCTAAAAGTGGTAGTGGCGCTAATAAAGAGAATACTTTGATTCACTTTTGTTATATGGTAGGTTATACATGCTGAATAGTGTTACTGCTGGAATGATTTTGCAGAATTGGCGTCAGAGAAAAGCTGCCAAAATGTATGGGTTCGTTGTTACCTACGACTTCATTTATTTGTTCGACATTCCCATTTGCACTTCTGATACCCTGACCTTATGAAAGACTGAAGGCACTAGCCCTATGCCTCCCTCCACAAATTCGCCTCCACTTTTTAATCTAAAACTAACTTAGAAGCCCACGAAACCAACTGCTGAGCGGACATTGAAGGTTGAATGTTTTCAAAAGCAGAGTCCTACTACCAAAAGGAATCTTGGGAGTTCATTTTAGTAGCATCTCTCCAATCACTGTGCTTCTGCCTCCACAACACATCAGCGCTTCAAATGTCGAGTGCGTGTGTGCTTATTGGTAGATCGACTCCTTTACCGATGCTGAAGGGCCAGTTCACTAACACAGCATGGCCGATGCCTTCAAAGTCGTGAGGGAGCATGTTTATAGGAGTGCCACATTTCTCTTATTTTAGCTCTAGTCAGAGCATTTGGGTTTGAAGTGGTAACGGAAGGACGGATTGCATATATTGACTCCTTCTTATTAGCACCCCAACCACCCACTCTTCCACTTGCGCTCATGTGGACTTCCGACCATTGTATGGATGAATGCTACTTCATCGACTCCTTCCATATCTTCTTTCACCACCACCGCGCTTCTAGGCAAGATGATGTCCTTGAGCATCTGTTGGAATCTCATAAACACCATATCAGATATGAATGGCGGGTTTCTCCTCTACTCTACTTTTTTTCCACATAAACATCTCTCTGAACTACCTTGTGGCAGATTCTGCACATCACAAAAACACGTCTAGATGGAAGCCAAAAGGGAGAAAATGGCATTCCATGAGGCCTTGCCGTCAAAGATATGGCGGTAGTTCGAGTCAAACTCCCAGTCTTGTGCGGCAGGAGGCACTGCTGTGTAGTCTCTACACATTCCTAGTAGTTCTGTGCACTTTTATTAGAGCGTACGTTTCAAAATCCACTTCCACATTCTTCAGTGATGATACCTGCGCCAAAATTCTGTCACCTCCTCTTTTCCCTTCACATCGTCTCTCTCGATCCTTTAGACGTCTATGGTCATTAAAGTGACTTGAATGGCTACTATTACCCCAAAAATGACAAAAAAATAGGCAAAGGAGTTGATTAACAGGTATTAGCAACAAGTGCGGTTGCAATGACTGCGCAAACCATTGTAGCTTGAATGATATTTGTGCGGCTAAAATACATTTGCTGGAAGATTTATATATACATTTTAAGGATGGTAGGAGAATAAAAGGAATAAATGGTAAAATTCGTCCTTTTCAATAGCAGATTCCGTTTAGCACTAAAACAATTTACACTGATTGCAGGGTCAGTTGTATAACACACACATCTTAAAGCGCTAAATAAGCGATAAAGGAAGCAAAAGGGCTTCCATCCATTTGCTCTCTTTTATGCCACCGGAACACACACGCACACCAAGAGTGTGTCAATTCACGCATAACGCTTGAGTGGTGAAGGTGGGTGGGGAAAGGGTAAAAGAAGTGAGAGTTGCAGGAGGTACAGGCTACATGACTTCAGAAGTGAGCGTCAAGCATCGCAAAATGCAACCAAACAGTTGCTGGAGAAGTAAAATTAAGTAGCGAACTGATTAGAATAATTTTATTTGGGCTGCTCTGACGACGGCGCTCCGACCAGGCAAAATATAGGCACACAGTACAGTTGTTTCGAAGCTGCGGAATTAATCTCACTTGCCATTACTGCTAGAATGCTTGTTATGAGGTGACGACAAGTGCCCCCATCTTCCCTATCAGTTCACTACTAGCAGCAGATAGATGCCACCTCTCCCTCCCCTTCCTTCTCGTTATTTGACCTCCTATGTTGCCGCCACCATCGCAGCCGCTGGAACCCAAGCCAAGCCCCGATCTTGCTGCTGCTACTACCATCACTACAAATGCTAACTTGTGAGCCAGCCAATTTGCAAATCACTGGCTACTGAACACTATTTCAATAACATCGACACTAACCTTAAAATGCAACCGTTTAATTGGTAAGATAACGAGTGAGATGATCCAGTTTGCACTGTACGTGACCTCCACTACTACCTTCCATTTTCTTCTTTTCCTTCCCTTCCTCTTCTCAACTGACAACCAAACATTCAACACAAGGCAAGGCTGGGCTTAACGTTACCCTTATCAATCGACTTCTACACCATTTATTTGCGCATACTCCACGAAGTCCCCATAGTCATAAGGCCACACAGGAAAGTAATTCACCAAACAGTTACAGTGAAGCCCTGCCAGAGGCGACACCAGAGAAACCTAGTCTTGGTCTGCCTAACAGGAAACTTCATCATTAACCCAACAGCAGTAACTGCTTCGTCTAAACCACCAGGCTAACCGCAGTTTGTTGTTTCAACAAGTCGGTCCCTCTCTCTCGCAAACAACAAGCTATGGCTATTCTTTATCAAACGGTATTTTTCCCAGCCACCGTTTCGGCATATGGATGGCATGTGATGCGCATAGATGCAACGAAATAACGAAGGTGGTCCTGATAGAAAGCACAGCAGACGCACCTTTTCTGAGGGAAAGCGAATGAATTCGCTCCTTCAGTGTGTGAAATAACCATGCAAATTTCTAATACAGATGTTCAAAATAACGGATGTGTATGCTCCCAAATTAACTTGGACGTTAAGAGCTCTTCAATCCCTATTGTGATGATGTCAAACCGACAGTTTTTCTCACGCATACATCCATATTTCCACTCATCGCTTGTGTATCAGCTAGTACGAACGTGCGCAGAAACTAAAATGATCCCTTCTCATTCCTACCCTGAGTCGCGGGAGATAGGGTGTTCATTTCATAATAATAGTTGGACCTCAATCCGCTGCAAAAATACCCATTTGGATGAGAAGAAAGGCAAAACCCCACACTGCACAGCAAAGCTCACAAGCCTGTTATTCACTCACGACCCTAAACGACTTGCGTGTAGTAGATAATCGCAATGATCAATAATAAATTTCATAGAATAGTTACCAATTTTATAATAAGCAATGCTGGTTCATTAACAAAATAATTTTATGAGGTTTTCTAAGTCAAAATATTTAAAATGCACATCTCCATTATAAACTCCAATTCACAACAAATTGACGATAGAAAAGTACATTTTATTATTCAAGCCCCACATATTTATTGCTTATAAACCTCAGAAACAATTTATGCGTTTTGAGATTTAAATAATGATTTCCACTTTTCTCATCTATGCTTGCTTACCAATTTAGCTCGTCAGCATATTCAATAAGTAAATCTGTCTGGAAAGGCAAAGAGTTTAGCGAAACAAGTAACTTACTTATCGAAATTGCACGGAAATAGAAGCTCTTTTGTTGTATTGAACAAGCATTGAAGTGTTTATCCAACTTTTTACGCAAATTGTATAGCTGCTGTGGACATCTATTTGCTACAGAATGGTGCAGCAATTTATTAGAATTAGTTCACTAGTTATCATTTGATCGATAAGTAACGATTGGCCTCCTTTATATATATATCTGCTTGCCAGACTAAGCGCAAGGGCCTTTTGTGTGCATGTTAGAACGCTGGGTTCTCAACGGCTGGCATGCCCACGTTCTTTCTTTAATGTGATGATCGTGCCTCTTCTATTTCTTCTACTACTACTATTACAACTCACTACGAATTCGCGCCGTCATTCTTTTGATGACTAGGTGAAAAGGCGCTCCATCTAAGAAGGAAATGTTTTAATCTGATCGAAAATAACAGAAGGGCTGCCAGCTAAGCCGGGAGGGGTGCGCCACAACAAGGCAGCTTGGGCAGATGTTCATGTGGAAGAAGTGGGTAAGTGGGAAGGGCGGAGGGGGAATCCGTTAGTCACGTCTGATATAAAGTTGATGCGACTCCATCAGATACTGCAAGTCGTCGTCTTTTGCAGATGTAAGAAGAAATGGAAGGAGGCAAATGCAGCTACAGTCGTCCATGCCATATGCGAAGGTGCAGATGAACGCGAAAGAGAGGAAGCGGAAGGAAGGGAGGAGAGAATGCAGGAAGGAATGTGAGGACAAAAAGGAGGTAGGAGGCGAGCAGCTACTTGAAGGAGATGGAGGGACGAATGGGAGAGAGGGCAAGAGTAAAAGCGATGAAATTGAGAAGGAAGTGAAGAACGAGGATATAGGACCCGCGGCGGACGGCCGTGGTGGCAATGACTGGGCATTAGTGTTGTCGACTCCGACGGACTACAGGAATATGCTGTAGGCATCGCGGCTTTTCAAACGAAGACTAAAACGAGGAAGGAGTGAAAGAAAGTAAAGAGAGGGGTAGGATGGACGAAGGTCCTTCCCTCCCTTTCCTTCCCTCCCTCGGCATAGCTCACCATCGTCACCCATCCCCCCTCCTTCTGGGGTAACCGCTAGCAGTGCAAGCAGGTTAAGTGTACCAAAATTCTCTTCAAACTCCTCCTCACCTTCTGCTCGCATGCGGGTGCTGCATTGATCAGAAAAATAAAATCTCACCAGCTCGGCTTGCCACGATGACCTGGTTGGTGGCAAGCATTCTATCCTCTATTAATGTCCGATGAAGCCCGTGAACCTGTGTCAGTGAGGCCGTAGATGTTGTGGTCGGCGCCACGCAAGTCCACCGATGGTGTTGGCAAGGAGTCGACTGCACCTGCCACGCGTTTCTTCAGTTTGCCGTTGGGGCGGTGGGGGCACTGCTGATGACGTGGTGTTCCTTCCCATCGTCACCACTTTCTCCATTCTCTTCTTCTCTTCTCCTTCATCACCTCCTCCTGCCTTCCACTCATGCTCATCCAGAAGTTCGGTTATGCCATAGCCTGTGACTGCAGTGCCAGTGTTTCCTTCCATTTCTGTCAATTGCAGCTTGCGCAACATCGAACGACTTCCAGGCAAGGCGACGAAATTGAGTATCTGCTAGAATCTTCGTACCAGATACTCCTGTCGAGTTCTTTTCCTATTTTCCTCCTTCTTGTCCCCATCTTCTTCCACATGATCGCCTTTCTGAATAGCCTTGTGTGACAGCAGACTGCTGGTGGGTGATTTCGCTTCGGCAACTTGCAAGTGATCGGCGTTAGTAAGGGTGTGTGTGAAGGCGAGCGACATTCATAGCAGTTTAGGTGGCAGGAAAGAAGCGCAAACGGAATTTAAAGCTACAACCTTATAAAAAATGGAAGGCACGCAAAACTAAAGACAGCTATGTCGAGCTTTCATTCCGTAGTCATCATTTCGTCAATTGAGGAAGTGGGACAATTGATGGATTAAATCGATTACCGCAGCTTTTAAAAGTTTGTAGCTGCCAGATGATACTGACACGCCTTACGTGCAAAACACGCATATGTGATGGGGAGATGAAATGCAAAGCAGGAAATGATGAATTGGAGTGTGTTGTTTAAATGATTTGTTTGATTTGTTTCACTATAGAATGCTAAAAAGGAGTGATTGAGGGGGGACAGTGGTGGGCTGGTGGGAGGCGGGATGTCGGTAGCGAAGATATTGCAATGAAAAGGAGAGGTAGGAGAAGCGATGTCAAATGGATGAATGGGTAGCTTAAGGAATAAATGAATGAGGTAAAAAGGCAAGAGAATGAATGAAGGTGGTAGGGGTGAAGCTAACACTTAAAGGGGGTAGGTGTTCCGGGGAAAATGTTGAGTCCTGAGAACGAAAATGAGCTGGAAACGTGAGCGAAACAAAGTTGCTACCCATGTGTTATCAGTTTGCAGTCGGTACTGTTTAGTAAGGCAAGAAGATGGATGCGATTGGTAAGGGGACTTTTCTAGCACTACCAGTACAATAATGGGGTCTTCGGTGAGGACAAAGCCACAAAACAGACGCATGGGGTTGTTTATCTGGCTTGCCTTTAGAAGCAATCTCCAGCGTCAGTTTTGCACTGATGTCCTTTGATTTGCTTGACGAAACCACAGAAGGAGGGTTTCGGTGTAAAACAATTGGTCAGCACTTCTGAAGTATTCCAGGATAGTCCCCTCAACTACGGAAAGTAGTGTCTGCGTACAGCGCAGCTTTTAGTCAAATTCGTAAATGATTGTGCTTTTCCCACTAGAGTTCAAATTTCATTGCGTCAGTTATGCTACCACTCACTGGTAGACTTTTGGTTGCTGCCTTCTTGCGTTCCAAAAAAGTAAATAGAAATAGTTGGTGATGTGTGCATATACAAGTGCATGCAGAAACTTAGAATAGCAGCCGCAGAAACAGGGTTGTGAAGGGAAAGGAAAATTGGGAAAAGGTGTGTATGTTTGTGTGTCACACATGTGTGATAAGAAGATGAAGCGGGAAAATGGCAAGGTGGAGTCGTCTGATAGTAAGGAAGAAGCAATAGTTCGAGCAGATAATTGTGCTGTTTGTTGGGAGAAATAGGAGAGAAACGACTAGGAAAAAAAACGCAAGTGTTAAGCAACTAAATTATTGGTAAAAATAAAGGAAAGGGAAAGAAAGTGTTAGTAGATGTGGATGTATATGTGCGTCACATATGTGTGACGGCAGAGAGAATGAACTGAGAAAATAGAGAAAGTCAGGTGTAATATTGCTAAGGAGGAAGGCAGTAAACTTATTCGTAATTGTCATGGTTTTGTTTGATAGAGTTATGGAAAGGAAAGGTAGCACCGGATCCTCTGCGATTGACTGTAGGAGGTAAATAAAGGGAGGCCGAGGAGGGGTGGAAGGAGGTTGTCGATTGGTAAACAAATTAACTGAGTGAGCTGCCAAGGGATTGTGGGACGATTGAGAAAGAAAGGGAGGCGAGTCTACTGCAGTTACGCAAGTAGTAGCGACAGGGAGCAAAAGTCAAAAAAATATGCGTCGCATATATGTGACGGTGAGGATGATGAAATGAGAAATTGGATATCGCTGAATCGAAAAGCATTGATACCACTCTTGGGGTTGCTTACTTTTTAAGTTGGCATAATATTTTGAATGTGGAAGAGGTTTGAGAGGGATAGAGATTAAGGGGAGAGAGAAAGAGCCTGGCCTTGAAACGGTGCCCGTTTTACTGCACATGCAACGAATGCGGGAAAAAAGAAAGAATGAAAGGAAGGAAGGAAAGACTGGTGCAGGCGTGGTGGTGAGAGAGGTTGTGATATTAGTAGGGCACCTATAGCGTATGAGGGAGAGAGGAAGAGAGAAGGCATGAGGAATAGAGGTGGGACAGAGAGAAGGGAAGGACGTCTACTGGCAGTCTACAATTGGTTGTGAGAAAGGAGGCAGTAGGTCTACTAGCAAGTTGTAGGTAGTGCTACTAATGAAGGAGGTGTATAAAAAGAAGACGGGGTCGTTTGTGTGTGTTAAATGACGCTGTTGGAATGAATGAAGGACTGGCAAATAGAGTAGATGGTTAGACGAATGAGTGAATAAATAAAGGAAGGAAAGAGCAATAGTAATAGTGCTTCTCAGCCACGATGTTTTGGTGTGTTACCAGCATCCCATTTTAAAAGGTGAGGTTAAGAAAACAATGTTACAGATTTTACGATCGTATAAGGCGTAAATCGGGTATTCCTTTG
>LWMJ02000486.1:0-51791 GCA_001693035.2 Taenia asiatica | reverse complement strand
AATATAGCTTAATTATAGGTGCTGGCGGAGGCCACCCTCAACATGTGCTTTGTGTTGCTGTTATTTTGTTCCGGCAGACGGTTTCCAACGAACCGCACAACCGGGCATTAGCGCTTTGTACCTATTGGGGCCATATTGCCCTGAACTACCTCAACGACGATGGAAGGCACAATATCGTGTTAAAACGCACTGTTCGACACCCACCGTAGAGCCTGATACTACTAATATGGCGACAGCTCAAGTTTGTCCCCACAACCAAGACTACGAGTTATATAATCAACGTGCTGCAGTACAGGAAACCGAATAGAAGTTAAGGGCTTAGTCGTGCTGCGACGGTTCAATGACTCCTGTCCCATCTGGTCCATCACCTCAAGCTAGAATAGTGCATCCCAAATTGATTGTGTCGATGGAATTGCCCACATCATGCTCTTTGCTGATACATGCCACTCGCACTCATTCAGGCGCACCAACTGGACTCTCTCGTCCTCACACAACACTCGCAAGGCGTTCATTCCACTGCCTTCTCATCGATAAAAGAGTTGTGACGTCGACTTGTTGAAAGTGAATAACAACATTTACCACATCCCCGAATTAAAAAAAGAGGCACTAAAACCACTCCATGAGGGTCGAGGCAGAGCTTCCAGTTTTCAGTTCATGAGAACAGGCAACCACCAGTGAATCTTCAACAATGTGGGTCTGTTCAAATAATTGATGCTTGGCTGGTTCTCGCAACCCGGGACTCGACTCTCTGAGCCTTATTTCACTTTAATCAATTCCATTTTCGGTGACTAAGTTAGAAGTAAATGGTCAGCTTTGCAGAGGCATAATTTGCATTGTTTGGATTGTTAGGAGGGTTTCATCTGTGCCATAACTCAAGAGTTCTACGGCTGCGAGACCTTTTATTTGGGTAGGCAAAAAGGCAGCAGTCGACCTGTTTTCCTATGTAGTGAGAATTTGTGGTTGATCACACTTTTGGTGGCTACCCACTTCCAAATTTATGTTCAAATGACTCATAACTTCCCTTGTACTCTTTGGCTTAGTTTGTTGACTTTTTACTACCGAACCACTCCTCTGAAGCAAAAAGTTGTAGTCAATTCTTGCATTCCTGCTCTTCTAATAAAGGAACAGAAGGGTGTAGCAAAGTTGGCTTCAGTGAGGCTGCACAATAATTTGTAGTCCTACCCCATTTTTCCTCTCGTCTTCTCCTCCCGAGTTAGCCACTGTCAATGCCATCTTGATGAGTTCCACTAGTATCTGATTGTCCATGTCTACTGTCCAGCATATGCTCACATCTTTCTCCTACCGCGTTCGTGGTTAAGACTGAACGTAGATTAGACTGCAATAGAGCGCTCAGCGTCAGTTGCCTCTCAATGAGTTGCGAAGTGACTAAGGTGAGTCCATTTAAACCACCATGGCGCCCTAATCCATGTCAGCACTTGCGCTTCATATTTCCTTTTACTACTCCAGCCCATCCCAAACCCCATCTATCAAGTTTCCCCTCCCAACGTACTTTCGAGAGCGATGACAAGCACGTCGAATCGCCATAAGTTCACGATCTGTATTCAAGCTGGACTTTTACCTACTGCATTGCCCCTGTCCATCCTTTGCCCATTTGGATGATCTTAACTCCTGCACAATTACGGAAACTTATTGAACGCATACTTATTCTGCTTTAATGAAATGGAGCAGTATGGGCTCCAGCAGCAACAATATTATGGCTTACAGGAAGTCCTGTGAGCCTTCCACAACTATTGCTCATCAAATTTGATTTAAAACAAATGCTAGCTGCAAAGGTTGGCATAAAACCCCCGCGCATAGAAGCAAAATGGATAGCAGCAGCTCATTTTAGCAGATGTAAAATTTGTTACATTTATGGAACTGGCAATGACTCGTGGCGCATTGTGTGATAGAAATAATACTGCTATGGCAGCTGCTATCGAATGAATGCTACGTCGAGATTTAGGGTTGCTGTACACACCCTACCCACCTTTGGCTCTTCAGTACAAATGGCTTCAGTCTCAGGTCTTCCCTTAGATGTGCAGACCAACATCATGTTTCGCATAAACTAAAAAACACTGGCAAGAAGCAAGTGTTTTATTTTATGCAAGCACAGAAAGGCACAGTAAAAGCATTCAGTGCAACCTGAGTCAATAGACGGCTCTGCCAGTACTTTTGCTAGTTCATAGATAATCCTACAGCCTAGGGAATAAACGATTGGCACCATCGAATCGTGTCGTGACTGCTGATGAGAACAGAACTACCAATCCACTGATGTTGGCAACAGAGCAACGCAACAAATATCTCTGGGGCGATAAAACAACCTCCTCACGCAGTCGAAAAGTGCGCATCATCCGCAAGGGTCAGACTTTATCCCCACGATCGTGATTGGCATTTCGATCATTTTCATAGCCTTAGCCTAAATTGCAGTTGGCTAGCTGTTATGGAGCCCTCCATTAACGAAACTATGACAATGAAAACGGTTTACGTTGGTATTATTTCAGAAGAGCAGCACTGGAGGCAAAGCAATGCTGTATTTGCACAAAAATGCCAAGATGTGTAGCATTCAGCTTTATGAGCAGGGAGATGGATCGCCTGATTCGAGGCTTGCCCTTCTGGCTAGGCTTCAATCAGTCACTCCTGCCCCATGCCAAGTCAAACCTTAGCTTTCAATCTAGGTTCCATGACTTCAAGTGCCCTGGGTTATCTCAACCTTTGCAAAAACAAGTTATCTTCTTTTTAAAGTGTTTACTATGCTATAGGAATCACGGAATCGTAGCCACAGCTAAGCAAAGTCAACGAAATGCCTTCGCCTTTGCTGTGATTGACAGCTACACAAGATCCTACTTCATAGACTTCTTTCGAGTTCACTTCTGCAAAAGTCATTAAAGGTCAAAATATTACCTCCGCAACAGTGCCAGCTCACGCGCTGATGTCCTTTTCTTGAAGAAATGTTGTTAGTGCCCTCCGGTTACTTTCGAATTCGAGAGTGCAGAAATATCGCTTTCTGCTTAAGTTGTAATGCACAAACACCAGCAAAACACTAACTGCGATGAAAGGTGTTATGACGAGTGACTCAATGCGATGCCTACAATAGCGGACAGTGGTAGAGCAAAGGGTCGTATTTGGTTATGAAGAAAAGATGATACGTATCATTGCCATGTTAGTGCCTCAATGCAAACAACGACTGTGGTGGTGACTTGCAGTAAACTATTGACGCTGTGGGTTCTTGCGAGAGCAAGCTCATATTTTAGAGAAGTAATGAAGGTGAGCAATAGGCCACCCTTATTCCTACTCTTCCTCGCATTCACTTCCCCCGGTATTCAGATTCTGCAAGGGATAGAGCGCTGTTGTTGCGAAGAGAAGGGGATACTGACGAGATGTAGGCCACAGTGAGGACGCTATGGCTGCACGTGGACTGCGTGGACCGCATGACTCAATAGATCAGTGTTAATGACGTCAGCGCAGATGCTCTTCATGCTTCCTCCTTCTCGTCTCTTTCTAAGGTTAGTTGCCCTCTCTCATGCTCTTTCAATCTGCAGAGCCTGAGACAACCCCAAAAGCAGCGTTGAACTTGCAGGTGTAAGAGCAACTCTACTGCGCATTTTTCCTGTAACGCCACCCTCCTTTAGGAAAGCAGTATTCCATGGAGGATTTTGACTTGTCTGTAAGGCCCTTATTGTTTCTAACAATTCACGCTCCACTGCCGCTTTTGCTATTACTTTGGTGGTGCATCTAAACATGCCTCCGATTTGGAGCCCACGTTTCTCCAATGCTCCTTAGTTCATCACACAAAATTGCTAAGAAATTTTGGATTCTCTAGAAATTAAGTTATTCTCTCAGTCAACCAAACGGCGACATCAGACCATTTGCAATCACGGCTTTGTCTAGCAGATTTGTAGACTAGGCCCTTGTCTTGACCCAGAATCCAAGAACTGCAAGGTTAGTGCAGAGACATTTAAGTTGCTTGAGCCGTCACATTGCTTTTATTCAGTCAAGCGATATTTACTTTTGTGGCCTTGAGAGGTGACAGAACATAATCTACCAACGTGAGGAAGGGTTGAGAGGCCGTTGACTTCTAAGTCGCCCAGGCAAACTGTAAAAGAAATTAATTTGAGCAACTTAGACTCTCTGATTTCAATCTCTGTACGACTGTACGACGTGATGTGTTTCGACGTGACCTAATTCGCCCATATGTGCCCAATAAATAAGCGAAAGTTTTTCACATTAAACTTTTTTTATTGCCACGGTATTTTGATAACCTAAGAGGCAGAGTTAATAAACAAGTTACTTTTGCCTTTATGTGTGTAGTGAAAAAGCGGTGCGCTTCAAAACGCAAATGCAAAAGGATGTCGGCCTAAAGAGAGACTCAGGGGTGACATTTGTTTTCTTCACATGCAATCATGGTACCTCACCCAAAAAGGAACACTTGTTAGTGTATACATCGCTAAAGCAATTACGGTATCCCTGCATGCCTCAGGAGACACCTGTTGCACATTTTTGGCCTCCCAATAAGCCCTTCTTACACATATTACCTCACACATAGTGTGAATTTGTTGTAAGCAGAAGCTCTCGCAGCTGGTTTGAATCGTACTGCACCATGTGACTTCTCGACTTTCAAGCTGCTAACCAGGACGCGCTAACACGTTAGCACAAGACTGCAAGTCAAATGGACCTTGATGATCGCCTTTATAATGGAAGAGGTGTAAGCGTAAGGTGCTAAGGTAAGGTACCAAATTACCAGCTCTTGATGGAAAGGTTTAAATAGATAAAGTACACACTTGCACCAAAGAAACAAACTGAGCAAAAGGTGACCAAGAAAGTAATAGCGTGTTTAGTTTCTGCCAATTTGAGAAGAGTTAAAATTTGCAGACTGAAAGCAGTGCACAGACCAGCTTGCACTATTAGGAGACGTTCTGGTTTTTTTTGAGAAAAAGGCAGAAAGATGTTAGTGCATTTGCATGCAACACATTATAATCCACAGCTTCATTGCGGCAACTGATTTGAAGGTCAGTGTGTTTTGTTAGTGATTTTGCTATGGCCTGCTCCAAGGCCTACGATAGGTATCACAACATCTACTTGTAAATTTGCGGTCCGCACTATCGCAGATCACAATCTTCTGCGCTCTTGTCTTAACTAACACAGCTGATGTCTGTCACAACAAAATTAGCTCAACTTATTTTCTGCTTGTCAATCTCTCGCTTGGGTGCATTTGATGTGTGTGCACTTCCATTACGAGCGAGTGGGGTGGTCTTCGTATCATCCACACGCACACCGCCATTCCGCCTCAAAGACGTTCTTTGAAGTCTTATTAGCTTTTTTGCCTAAGCGCTAAATATGAGGTAGTTGAAACTGTCATTGTCTTTGGCGGGTAGCTTCAAAGCAGAGACACATCTGCCTAGATCGTTGTGAAGGAAGAGGTCCAGTAAATACCTGCACAGCACAGAGGAGGACCTTGTTGAATTTACGGGCAATTGGCTAAAAAGTGCAGAAAAAATGCTTTTGGTTAGTAAATAACACGCTCATGCCAAGGGCTTACAACACTCAGCAGCATACACAACGTTGGCTTGTACTCACAATTCGCCCGACCCATTAACAGTGCACAGCGAATTTGAATAAGTAAAAAGAGCACTAAATTGACGTGTTTGAATAGAATGACGCTGCCAGACACGGCCGTTAGTGTACATGATATAATATCGGTTATAGTGAGATAGGCCTGCGAAAGGATTGCCAAGTGATTGTTCCTGTGGATAGTGTAATAATGCGATGTATTTGTGGGGCGTGGTTGCGACACTTCCAGCTTACCAGCTCGTGTGTTAATAAACACAAAATTTTTCCACCCTTAGTGCAGAATTTAGATACGAGAGTGCGGTCTTGTTCTAATCATCAAGGTTGAAGTGTTTGTGGCATTCGGGAAACATGACCATATTTTTTTACTCAGGCGTTCGATGTAGCATCTAATCTTCTGCACTTTCTTCCAAATTCTTGGAGCTTATTTCAACGACAGCTAAAAAACTGGATGTTGGTGTTGAGGAACGTTGTTATTTGTACTTGGCGAAGGTCACAGACGGCGACAAACTCACACGATGCACAAAAGTTGGATCCATGCACTACCATCTCATGATCCTACAGCCCTTGTTAAGACAACAATTTTAATTTTTGTAACCGAAGCAGACAGGCTGCTACAATGGATTCAAAATCACTCCACAGGACCAACAGTGGCTGCGAATGCCAATGACTTCAGACATGCTTTCATTAATTTCTCGGTAAACCTTGGTGCAGAGTGGCTCCATCAATTCATAGATATAAGGCTATTATTAAGTGCCATGAGCCTGAAATCGAAGCTGGCTCATAAAAATAGCTTGCTTCATGGGTCAACTTTTGGCGTAATGTTAGAGACAGATGTCATCATGACTTTAATGTTTTAATAGCACGATCCTAGATACTTCACCTATGATAGGTATTTTTTGATACTACCCTAATAACGCTTTACAGGTCAAATTGTTTTAGCTTTGCCATTAAAGCCAGTGATGTTTGTTAATGAAAGGGCCTAATGTGATGCAGCAACATTCCAATGTTATCGCATGGTCCACCTCATCCTCAGTGATCTACTAGTCCTTCTCTTTCTCAAGTCACGTACATACGACAGCATGCAACCCAACAGTTGAATTTTAAACCATATAGCTCTAAGCCGTTCATCAGGCTTCCTTATAAATTAGGCACTCAGACCTGTTAGAACTTGCTGATGTAGAAGCAAAACAATCTTTGGATGCCTTTACAAAATCAGGTATCTGGTTTACCAGAACAGAGTGTAAAATGTGCTAGGATTGGTTGCGACAACAAATGCAATGCTCAGGTGCACAGGATACGGCAGTTGTTTCAGTGCTTGGTTGCAGCCATCTGTTGATAAGGGTCGTTGCTTTGTTTATGCTAGAGGCTGCCTCTGCTGTTTTGGGTTGCAGTGCACCGTGCGGTCTCCTACTTCAAAGTTGTTCATGAAGAAACAATGACGAATTCGCTTACCCCATATTTAGCAGTAATTCTGACGGACAAATAGACTTCAAAGCCACTGTCACCGCACTCGCTCTTGATGAATAGGTTCGCAAAAGATAAAGGTGCACACAGAGATCAAAGACAATTGTCTGGCTTAGTTGATTGGAAGGATTTGTAATTTGTAGATTCAGACCACTTCAGGATCCAGCAAAGACAATCAGAAGGCGTTGTTGCTTTAATGAACGTGGTGGCGAATTGTGCAGAAGGCCGAGTTTCGCCATATTATCGTTGCAATGAGTGCAGCAAATAGTTTTAATTCCAATAAAAAAATCTTTATGGGTTCGCTGTAGCCAATTTCGCTGTGTGCGATATGTATTACGCCCTTAAGTTGTAAATTTAATAGCTGCGTAACATCTGTTGTATCAAAGCCTTGGTCAATATTTTCAAGTGTAGTTGAAGGCCTTGCAGATATTATGCACCATTCCTTTTATCCTTACTGATGTACCTAATGTTTGCGTTGACGATCTCAGCCCAAATTTTGTACACACAGAAGTCCTTTATGGTCTTGATGAGCAGTTATGACCAATTAATTTTAAGCTCTTTGTGGGCACGTTAGTCATTCCATGCAACAAAAGTATTCCTCTCAGTCCTGTGCACTTCGACCGAGACTGTTTGATCTCAAAAACGACAACAAGCATAGAATTTTGACTCTTTTACAATAAAATGATTTTGTGTAGGCCTCTGACCGTGAGTTATCAAAACTAGCATCAATTTATGCTATAATGTTTCATGTTCCATCTTATGCTAAAGCGCCTATTTCAACCACCTGAGAATGTAAATTCTACGGTCCTACTCGAGATTTGCCACAAACATGCTCATATGTTTTCGAGGCAACAAAACGGCACACCCATGCATGCAGTCATTACTAGAGCCGCACATCATTTAACTTTGCCAATGTTGTGAGGAAATAGTTGCCTTCCTTGCTAACATAAAGTGGCCGTGGCACAATTTGAGTAGTGACTTTGGTTTGCGGAAGGCAAACGTTTTGTCAGCCCTATTTCAGCTAAAATAATAACAGTGCAGTCAATTTAAGGCCAACATGACATCCGTGCAAACTGTTGAACAGGCGAAGCACTTGATAAAATTCGCATTTAAAATTGCGAATTGGGGAGCAATGAGGTGGAAGGGGAGTTAAGCATGTAATCTCACCGCGTCCCATTCATTTTTTGCGTAAAATAATAAGACATAAACAAAGACCTAAAATTTTAAGTTGAAGACGTCATTTGCGCTATCGCCCTTAAATTTTGATTTCTTATGTGCTCTTAAGCTCACTTATTTGAAATTGACAGCTTTGCTAAGTTGCGATCTAAAGCGTTGTTGCAGCATTTGCTGGCGGTTGTGCCAAGTCGACCCGGAGATGAATGAACCCACACCAGTGGTCAAGAAAATGGATTAACAACACTGTCAGCTGTAAAATCATTTTAGGATACTAGGACAAGTGCCATTGGGAACAACAATTAATTTTACAGGGGAAGGATTTGCACGCAATTGGAAAAGTGGCATTAACAATTAAAATAACGCAAACAGATGGTCGCTATTCGTGACAATTGGTTAGAGGACGATCAACAATGTGGTTGGCGATCGAGCTACCACCACTTCCAACAGTCACCTAAACGCGAAGTCCAATCAGTGGGTTTACCTTGACTAAGAGATATGCCCTGCTTCATATGCACTTATGTAAGCACACTTCTTCCCAATAGCCGTGGAGCAGCGATTACTGTGCACTTATCCCCTTTAGGACTTAATCAGAATTTCAGCATAACGAACAAAATTTATATTGCCCCTTTACTCATTTTCTCTTGGCATTTTTCACTACTACAACTTCTTGAAATCAGCCATAAAGATATTTTAGTCAAATAGAGCTTTAAATATTGATTTTCGCTAGTAAGGAATGGTGTAATCACATAGGGCTAATTGATAACTTCAAGCCAGCAAAGGCATAACTGGAGCGTCTTCCGTTCCTCCCTCAGCGTTCATTCAAAGGCATTAAATTAGTGAGCCGTAGCTAAATGCGCAAATTTATGCCTATACAGTACATTCACTCTCCTCTCATTTCTTCACCTTTACAGCAAGAATTTAATGCGTGTCCCTTAAGACAATGTTGAAACAGGATAATAATTTGTGAAGGAATGTAAGTCAAGAGCAGGCTTACTCCATCTGGATAGGTTTTAAGCAGGCTCACCTTGTTTGCATCCATAATTTTAACCGCTTTCGCTTGCAAAGTATTTGGCAAAGTAAACATCATGACCTACAAAATCTAAGGCTGTTAGGCATTCTCCATTCGACTAAATCAGTGGCAAAAACTGAAAACATATTTAAAAAATTAGACGGAGTCGTCTTAGATTTAAGTGGTAATGTGAAATGAAGTTGTGAAGGATAGGCTGCTGGATGGGTTCACATCTCACCATCTTGGTAGTTAAATCACCATCAACGGCGCTATGTCTCCGAATGCTTAATCACCAAAGAGCTGACTTGCGAACTCCAAGAGTATTGTCAACTGAGAGCCAAAGATATCTCGATATTTAGGCTGTGTTAAATAAACATCATGTATGCTTAGTGATTGCAATTCAGATACTTCTACCTTGTGCTAATCGAAATTGCAAAGATTTGGAGAAGAGCATGCTGTTTTCGGATCTCTTCTGTAGAGGCAATTCAGTCAAGACAATACATGAAGGCAAACAAATCCTGCTATTACACCGAACGAGAGTTTACATGTTTCCATTGCTCTCTTGACCAAGTGACACGACACTGCAGTAGACCACGCGACTCGCTGCTTGCAGCACGTGCCACTGATCGATTGTACACATGCGACGGGAGAGAACTTAATCACATCAACGCTAGACATGCCGTCCCTCTCGATCCTCTGGACCATTATTCTTTCCACAAACTAGGTCGTCTTATGCGTTCCTTCTCCGCTACTTTCCGGCCTTTTGTTTTCACCACCCTTCCCTTCTTCGTTCGGAGAAGGCCAACGGACCACGGCAAAGCTTAAAGGCGCATCCGTGGGAATTAAAGGTGAATCATGACATCCTTTCCTCTATTTTCTTACAAAATTATTTGCTTCTTCCCCTTCCTTTTCGTTTTTATGCAGCAGCCAAGCACTAATTTAGATGATAGCGTTCCCAATTGGGCCTGTTAGAGAGATCTGCGTGCCAAAAGCAAGCAACCCAGCTGCAAATTAATAAAATTTTTCGTATTTAGTAAGTTTTTAAGTTTTTGCAGCGGCAACGCAGAAGTAGACAGATGATTGAATGAATGAATTAATAGATGGTTTAAGTAGGGACTTATTGAAACAGCGAAAGTAAGACTGTATTGCGAAATGACACAAGTCAAGTCACAAACTATGCACAGATATTAGAAACTAATACCTTTTTATTGCATTTGCTCCTTCATCGATCTCCGTCCTCCTCATTCCCTTCCCTTTGTCAACATCATCTTACTTCTTTAGCACTTTTAACTGAACAAATATTTTCTTTGCTTGCACCGGAGGGATCGAGCCACCCTCACTATCCTCTCTAGTTAGGAGCAAGCATTTTCGAAGGCAATAACCAGAATCACCCTTTGACAACTTACGTTTGCAAGTTCCGTGATTATATTTAGGGGTGTGTCGCTCACCTCTTTACAATGCTTACATTTCAATCATCTTTATGCACATATATAATTCATGTCGCACGTACGAGATAAGTAGCAGACGTACAGGATCAAACTCGATGCTTCCAGTCCCTTGCCCACTGCAGATGTACTGTGATAAGCTAAGCTGAACTAAGCTAGGTTAGATAGGCCACATTAAGGCCAGTTCACATACCAGTTTCTAATCTAGCATGCAAACCTCATTCATCCTTCAGCATTCCGTCATTCTAGTTATGCTTCGTTTGCGCCTCACAGCTTATGAGAAAAACTTAGATGGCAATATTGCTCCTAATCTTGCTACCCAGATATCAGCGTTTATTGTAAACACGTGGGGACATTTGGCGCTTTGTTAGGCTCTTGCAGTTTAGTGACGCTGCCGTTAACCGACTTGGCATGTGCACATCTTGAACAGCCTAAATTTTTCTTGACATTATTCAAACATCTAGCGCAGCGAATGAGAATGATATCGCGTCGAGTGTGTGGTACTCTGGAGGCCTGCATCATGCACTGTTGCTTCATTGGACATAGCTGACTACTTACTCGTCAACTCAAAACAGCCCATTTGCCAAATATGCTTCCGTATCTGCGAAAGCACCTATTGTCTGTGGTGGTATGTGAGCTGGAAACATCTTTCCATTTCTCTGTGTTTGAAGCTGCTGCTGTCAAGCGACCTCCCACTTCCTGCTGTTTTGCACGTCACGAAGGTTTTGCCAATGAAACAATGCCTTTGCAATGCTCGTAACAAGCATAAGGTGTCCGATTGTTGGCAGTGTTGCAAAATTTTACATAATTACTATCTAATACTCCGAAATTTGGCCATGCAGAAATTTTCATTGCTCGAGATGGATCAAGTGTTACTAATAAACCCACAAAAAACACTCGAACTTGGGATTTGAACAAGGGTCATCGAGGCTTCTCAATCGTTTTTCATCATCTTCGCCCAAAAGCACTCACATATTATTGAGCTTATTTGAATGCGTTTGAACCCCTTCAACTTTGCGTCAATCCACTTGGCACAGTCTTTGTGCTCCGAGTAGTGCATAATTGATAACAGTGTCACAGAATATTCCGAAACTCCCATCTGAGACTTCTAAATTTGGTCGTGCAGGTGGGGCAAGTACCACTGAAAAATCCGCGAAGCGTGAGCTCTACCTCGGAATTCGTGCTCTGCCGAATACTTACCCAGTATGGTAATCGTCACGCAACTTACGCATTACTTGAAGTCACAGTTTGCTCCGCCTTGCTTGCTAATCTCATAAGACGCTAGCAGCTACCAAGTAATTTGATTACTGGTTAACGCCAAAGATACACACCAATCACGCGCATCTTGTTTGCAAACAAGTTTCGGTCAGGTGACAATAAACTCCCACGGCCTGAATTTGACTGAGGAATCAACAAAGCCTTGCTTCCTCGTATTCCAGGTAAGTCAAGTGCTGAAGGTAAACTAACGCAGCATAAAATCAGTGTTTGAATTCGCTTTAACACCCATTTTTGAATGACGATCAGACCGGTACCACCAATGTTAACGCACCACAATGGAAAAGTTATAAATGCGAAAAGCCAATAGAAGGCGAGGTCTCATTTGATTGGCTTAGGCAAACGAAATATTGTCGGCTGTGCCTGCTTTGGAATTTAGTCAATGGAGAGGAGAGTCAGCCTGAGTAAGTCGAAGGTATGCATGGAGCGCATATTGCCCAACAAAGAAGAAAAGCAGAATGCTATTACTCAGTTTCTTCTTTTAAGCATTTAAGGTCCATGAAAAAATAGTTTATATTCTGTTTAGTGGGTCGCGCAAATTCATTTCTACTTTGAATGGCTTCTTCATTTTCGTATTTGGATGTGATCGACGCGGCGCATTGACCCAGACATGCCGACCTCGGTCTTTCATACGTTTGTTGAAGGGGAATAATTTCCCAGACCTCAAACACTGTACAACGCGACGTGACATCGTCTTCATGTTACAACCCTACAGCTCTACAAATATGTTACTCGGGACGCCAAAATCATTTTTGTTATGAAGCCGTGCAAATTCACTTGGCTACGTTGTTGTCATCAAAGTTGGGAAATAAGTAATGCGTTAAGAAAATTCAAACAGATGGTTTGCACTGCAATAGAAGGTTGTCTAACTTTCGGATCTGACTAGTAGCGCCAAAAGCGATGGGAAAGATTACAAAGTCATCTGTGTGTGGCGCAACACCAGTCGTAATTGAAACAAAGCATCATTGGTATACAGCTCTACAAATATGTTACTCGGGACGCCAAAATCATTTTTGTTATGAAGCCGTGCAAATTCACTTGGCTACGTTGTTGTCATCAAAGTTGGGAAATAAGTAATGCGTTAAGAAAATTCAAACAGATGGTTTGCACTGCAATAGAAGGTTGTCTAACTTTCGGATCTGACTAGTAGCGCCAAAAGCGATGGGAAAGATTACAAAGTCATCTGTGTGTGGCGCAACACCAGTCGTAATTGAAACAAAGCATCATTGGTAAAACAGAATTAGTCCTTTTCACCACTACAGTGCCTATACACACTCGTTTCACAGTTGGTACTCTGCGATTGTGGTGACGTGTCCATGTTAAAGCAGAGAAGATAGGCGGGATCTAACAGAGATCAGTCCCAATCGTTTTCCTTACCAATAGTTTGCAACGTCACCAACCTTTAAATGACTTTGCGCGCCTCTTAAACCTTATGTTCAATACAGCTTTGTCTATTCATCCAACCACCAAACCCACCTGCCCACATGCTCGTCGAACCCATATGCATGTTGTGCTAATTATATTCGGTCTGACGTTTGTATTTTGTTCATCGCAAATCTGGGCAAACGATTGCGCGTTTGCTTTCTCCTATGTCCTTTTGCTCACTCGTAATTCGCTGGCATCAGTATTCTGCACGGATATTGAGGTGCTAGACTGAGAATTTAATACATTAGAGGCAGCGCGGATCAATGCGATCACGTTACTTCTTCTAAGGTTCCATCATTCTCGTTTGACAGCTGTGGGTGGTATACAGTGTGGAGGGCATCGTTATGCCTTTCTATATGCAGCACCCACACAATTATTTTTGGCGCCAAATCGGTTGAGGTACGTTTGTTTGCAAAAGCAGTGTGTAACCTGGCAATGAATTATTTGTAAATGAAGAGGCTTTTGGCAGAGTCAATGCGTTCCGCCTTGGGCTGCAGAGTATGTTTCAAATTTGGATATAATTGCTGGAATGTTGAGAGGCGGAAATTGCGGCTCTACTTCCACGTGAGCCTAGTCATCAATAGACACGGGTGGAAGTCTTTGCTAACAGTCACTTTGTTCCTCATAATAGCAAAGAGCTTCAGGGAAGGAGAAAGGCATGGAGGGTGTAGGTAGCATTAGGAAATCATGACACCGTAGCTAGCACAAATATCGGATAACTGAAATGTGGAAAAAGGGAAGAATGGTTGTGGCGCAATAAACAAAGAAATGAGCCGAAGTGTGTTGAGACAACCAAGGCATGCCATTTTCGATGGACGAAAAAGGCTACATACAATGTACCCCAGGGATGGATTTGCCTGACTTACCCTCGACGCGTAATCATTGTGTCTTTTCGTGTCGCCTAGTTTTAATTAAGCTTTCTTTCCTCGACTTTGACAGCTTGAATGCGTGAATTCCTAGTGCCGCTTGTTGCTTTCCCGTCATGAATTGCACAAATTGGGCCAGACGTGGCTCATCATCACCAACAATGATGATGGTCCTCTTCGATTGGCTGCACGAATGTCTTTTGAATGAGGAAACCGAGTTTTTAAAAGAACTGTTGCACTAAATGCCACTTTCATGGCTGGTCTAGCTGCAGAGATGGTTCATAGCGATGGAATGATTATCCATTCAATAAGAAGAGACAGACTACGGCACAACGTGTGTGGCGTTTATTCAATCGTGTCACTGTGGTTTCGTATATTCCACATGCAATCGTTCTAGTGCATAAGACCAAGTTAATCTATGCCAAAACATGAGGTGGAGGTAGAAATGATGTGAGGTCCTTGCATAGGGGACGTTTCACCATCAAAAGCTATGGCGTATTTGCCGACACTACTCGCTCATTGCCATCTGACTATTTTGTTTAATGCTAGTGTCGCTAACCTCTGCGCGTAAGACATCATTTAATGGCTTAAAACTCCGCCGGCGTAGGATGACACCTCAACGGTGGTGCCCAAGACTAACCTACTCTTTACTCCTTTAAGCATAACGTGTGCCTTCTAAACCCTTCTCTGGATAAAATGGTTTTTTAAGCCATCACGGAAGGCAGTTTAACACGAGATCGACAGAACGTTTCGCATTGTGTAAAATTAGTAAGCCAGTGCTAATTGTTGCAAAAGCCATCAAACTAACCTAAAGAGAAAGGAACAATGCATCTCAAGAAGAGGGGTGCATTTGAGGTGGTAGTTGCAGCGAAAGGCAGCATTTGTCGGAAGTGTTGATGCTCTTAAAATGCAAGTCGTAATGAACAAATTATGACGGCCCGTTCAAATTAAGGTGTTCGTCTGCAGGCCTTTGATACCCCGCGGGCGCCCTCCCAAGTTTCATTAGGCATCCACGGCAGTTGTAGTGAGTACTAAAAGCCTCAACTGTTATCATATAGCAATCATTTGATGCAACTTACATTATACGGAGCACATCTCAGCAAAATGGAAAAGTAAAATGTGCAAAGGGTTTCGCAGAAATAGGGTTGTTCATACAATGTGGAGATACAAAGTAGGTCTGAGTGGAGCAAGAGAGAGCAGTTCATGGTTTGTCGGAGAAAGAATTAATCTGACCGGTTTAAAAGCCGGGAGTTATGTTGTGTCCAAGCATTTGCTTTGGAGGGCAATCGACTTGTTAAAATCAATCTCTAGTTAGGGATAGGTGTTACAACCCTTTGCGATGTCCTTTATATGAAGAAAATCGCATATTCTAAGCGCTGTTTTAGAGGAAGGCCAGAGATTCGTTGTTTTCTAAAGTGCTAGCAAAGTATGCTGACGTTGGTGACACGAAAATGGGATGTCGACAATGCGACCTTAAAGTTGACAAGCAAGAGAATAAGTGGGAAGAGGTAAAGAAAGGAAGAAAGAAAAAACTAATAGGAGCTACTGACACCCACCATTTTTGAAATGTGATGGAGTTGATTGACTGCGTGATAGGGGTGACGAGGTTTGAATGCTCAGGCCATGGAAGGGTGAAGGGGGAAGGAAAAAGGGGAGGTTGGATTGACCTCGCAATGACGTCAACACATTGGATCGTTTCGTGATGTCTGAGGTGACTGTCACGCGACCACCTGATCTAGACAGATTGTTCCTAGTCGTCTGATGGCAAGGAAGGATGTAAACAAAGCTGGCGCAGTGGAAATAATATGAATGTTTGCTAGTGCGCTAACAGGCTACAGAAGTAGTGTATGGGCCTCAAATGAAGATGCAAGAGGTTTATTTTTCTGCAAGCTGTTGACAATCATCGCAACTTTGCTGTGATGCTGCTAGAAAAGACAGCAGTTCTTTTGACACCGATAGCAGACATCGGCAGTTAAACACGGTTCTTGCCCAATATTGTTTGTTTTCATTGCATGCTACAATTATTCACTTTTAAATTGAACTAGAAACAGAGGTTCAGCGACAATCTCTAAGCACAATATTGTGTTCAATTTTCGGAGTGATAATGATTAAATGCCTTGCGGAACCTTATTGGTCAATTTAATTGCAGGTGGGCAGTTTCATGGTCTACTTTCCATTTTCTTCTGCGAAAAGTTGTGCCTGTTCTGATATATGCAAGCGGACTGTGGGTGACTGACCCATGCCTGCTGGGTTAAAGCACTCTGAAAGCCAAGTAATCCAATGCATCAAACATATCGATTGTTGTTCATTCAATTGGCAAGCTCTCACAAGCTGCATTGCTTATAGCGTGACTCCGAATCGTGGCACGTAACTCAGCCCTTCACCACTGAACACTGAACGTATTCATAGATTCCTGTCAGTTGAGGCGCGACCTGCTTGCACCGCGATTCCTGCCTTAATGCCATGATAATGTTACCTTTGTGCATGTCGTATTTGGATCTCCTGACATGTACACCTCCGCACTTTGTAAGGGCAAATAGGGAAGAATAGTGGGGAAGGGTGAACCACCTCCAATTTAGATCAATCCTAGTGTGCTAAAGATCATGTTTATTGCTGTTGTAGTGGAAAAGACAAAAATTCCAGACCCGTGAGCCAAGAAGGAACTTCAAACCCAGTACACGGATAAACCAACTTCAAGCAAATTTCTTGCTTTGTGCGACAAATGTTCGAAGTTAGTAAGTTTTTGAGGGCTGAACTTTGCTTTTCTCTTAGGAATTTTTCAAGCCTAGCTTATATTTTTTCCCGTTCACATCCTCCAAATGAATTCAAGTGGCTAAACTATACCTTCTGGTGTAGATTGGTTGTTCCTTTAGCTCTCGTTTGTATTCGCTAGCGACGCACTGTGCATTAATGCCTCAGGTTTGTCACAGACGCTCTATTGGTGAGTAAAAAAGGAAGAGTATGTTGTTGCTGTTAAAAAATTCTGATTTGCAGAACAGCTATGGCAACCATTACACATGTGGTAAAGCTTATAACGGAGCTGTTTTCTGCACTTGTACAGGTGTACCAAGCATGTGGGCGCGCAAAAGGTGTACTCGCACTTGAGAGACAAACCACCTATCCACCACCGTGTGGGTGTGTAGTTAAATGGTGTAGTTATATTATTGCTTAAATGGTGCTGATGCTGGCACAACTTCGACACAGGACCAAAACTGCATTTAGGATCATTGCTGTGCTCCAAACTAATACCATAACAACCAGGAAAGTCGTCAGGGTGTCGTACGCAATGTTACTCAAGGAGTTTAAGTGGTGCGATTTGCATAAAGTGGTAGGAAGTGGCAGCTGCATCAAACAGCCTAGAAGCCATTGGATGGAATTCGTAATGTTTCTTTAACTCTGATAACAACTGCCTCCCTTCTGTCCATTTCCGCCATTCCGACCTACCGATATCCTAACTTTAAAGCCTTTGTAGAGAACCACTATGACCGTGAAGGTGAACTATCGAATTAGCTAGATGAGGCAGCGGAAGGCCATCTTCCTACCTTATAGCCTCCTGCTTTCTGTAGCAACAGTTGGCATCAGATCTTTCCCTCTAGAAGCAGATGGTAAGACCCATGGTGACTTTGGTGGCTTTATGACTCCGTAACTGATCAACTCTTCTACCAAATGGCATGCATCCTCTGGATGAGCGCAAGATTGGCACCTGACTGGCTGGCAGATCGGTCTCTCTTAGCTGATGCCTGTCCTGCTTATAACGACGTGTCCTTTGTGCCTACCCCCAACTGAATGACTATGTTTGAGCAATAAACTAATAGCGCCTAAAGTTCTTTCGTTTTTCTGTCGATGTCATGGGCAATGTGGGTGAGGAGATCATCTGAGCTGTGAAATGGTTGCCGTGGATTTAGAGCCTTGTTGAACAGAGACGGGACCTTCCATTAAATCAAAGACAGGATTGTGATGCCAAGTGTCACATGCCAACTCGAATCTGGACACATCCCAAATCCCACCTATTTGATGCCCCTCCTTTTCTCTCCGTAGCCTTGGCATGTTCAATATTAAATTATGCTTTTCTTGGCATAAAGAGTGAGGATCTTGCCAGAGTCGAAGGTAAAATTGCATTGAGTTACATCTGCATTTCTAGAAGTGAAAGTGATTTGAGTGGAGCAAGTAGGATGAGAGAAATGGAAGACTGCCTAACTTGCGTCTTGAAAGTTAGGAGCCTCCAAATGAAACCATAGGACGTGGTTATGAATTGCAGTTGTTTTAGCTCGTAAGCACAATTGAGTCCCGATCCTGCTTTAATATTATAAAGCGAGTTGTTGTTCTTGTCGATGCTTCCCATGTCTAGAATAATCACTATCGCAGCTAACTACAACCAACTTATATTGTTCAACCAAGCAAAAATGAAGAATGAGGGTGCTTCTTCTTCTCCTTTTATGCATCTAGGGTCTATCAAAACCAACATTTGCAGCCTGTTTTGAAAGCATTATAAGTACACTTCTACTTTGACTGGTTTCTGTATTTTCTTGTTTCAACGTGATCAAAGCGCTACCTGACACACTAAAGTTGATCAACACAGACACACAAACATACACGACTCAGACATGTTAACTCCGCACCTTTCCACGGCTGTGGTGGAGGAGGGAGGTTTCACAGTCCTTAAACCTTGTTTCCTCCAGGGCATCACAATATTTTTTCTAGTTTAGAGCCATGTCCATTGGTATAGGTAGATTGCTTTGCATAAATAAAAATGTGAGGGTTCACACAGTATAAGGGGAAGTCCAGTTGTAGATCTGACAAATAGCGCATAAATTGATGAGAGAGTTCTTATTTCCTCAGTGTGTGTAGTAGCATCTGTGTCATCTAAAGAAGGCATAATTAGTGGGAAAGAAATCGTCACAGTTTCTACTGCGGTGCCTCCACGTCGCTTTACACATATTGGTTTTGAAATGTATAGGCACTTGTGGATAATTTGGCTTTGCTCTAGTGCAGCAATGGGTTTTATTTTTCGTGCCCTATGTCCGTAAATGCAAACAAATTTCCTTTTTTAGTCTATATTGAAATCGAAGCTAGTCTTCTAACATCATCTGTGTCTATTTACTCTGCGCGCAAATAAATTTCGTATCATGGGGCTGAATTGCGTTTTAACCGTATATGTTGATAAGTTTTTCATAGAGAACTTGTTAATGCAGATTGAGTAGACGTGCGGGCAACATTCGTCTACCCAGTTGGATTCGAAAAAATGATTGCACATGCAGAATAAATCGAATTGACGAATTTTATTTCGCTATGCACATGAGCGTTTTGGTAACCATTGCTTAGTGGACTTGTTCTCACGCCATATGACGGTACGCGCATGTGAGTTCCGTTTGACAAATTTGGTTTTTGCTCGTGGCTGTGCGCGTGAAAGTAGCAATTTGCGGAAATATTCACCTTATAACTAAACGTGTGATTGCCTGAGGTTTGTTCATTTCGATTGAAATTTAGTTGAATTTTTGCCTTTAATCTTGTTAAGGTATGGTAGTCGCATTCCGTTGGTGATATTATTTTTAAAATATGAACGTGCAGGTGAATGAATGTTGCTTAGCTAATTTGCTTTGGCCAACCAAGTGTACATGTGGGCGCTTTGTATTGAGTGCTATAAAATTTGCCCCATTGGTTTACGTGCAAACAAAATGCCTCTGGTGAAGCTGTTCTTTGTAATCCAGCTGAACGAATGAATAAACCTTTGCTGACGGCTTTGATTTTGCCATGTGACTTCAAGTGTTGATGACTTGTGCTCAGAAAAAAATTGTTGCGAAACACAACAGAGTGGGTGTGGGCTTTAGGAATGAATGCACACCAAAATCGCATGTAATAATGCGTGCTGATGGATTTGGTTAAATAAATTGGATTTTGCCATATGACCACACATTTTTTGGCTTACGCTTAGTAAAGCACAATTAGACGTTCGAGATTTCGAAAGGTCAAAATCGCTCATAACATTTGGATTTCGCCATATGGGTGCAAGTGTCGGTATAACTCGAAGGAGATTGTATGGTAATGATTGCTTTTACTCTTGATTGCTCGTGTGGATGAGCCAGTATAGTTAATATTGGTGTGTCATACCACTGTGCATTTTAATGACAGCCTGTAGGCAGAAGTGGTATTTAAAATTTTGGGGCACACTCTTTCTGACCCCCTAGTCAAAAGGTACTCCACTTCGCAAACGAATCAGTCCATGTCCATTGGTATAGGTAGATTGCTTTGCATAAATAAAAATGTGAGGGTTCACACAGTATAAGGGGAAGTCCAGTTTTAGATCTGATAAATTGCGCATAAATTGATGAGTTAGTTTTTATTTCCTCAGTGTGTGTAGTAGCATCTGTGTCATCTAAAGTAGGCATAATTTGTGGGAAAGAAATCGTCATAGTTTCTACTGCGGTGCCTCCACGTCGCTTTACATATATTGGTTTTGAAATGTATAGGCACTTGTGGATAATTTGGCTTTGCTCTAGTGCAGCAATGGGTTTTATTTTTCGTGCCCTATGTCCGTAAATGCAAACAAATTTCCTTTTTTAGTCTATATTGAAATCGAAGCTAGTCTTCTAACATCATCTGTGTCTATTTACTCTGCGCGCAAATAAATTTCGTATCATGGGGCTGAATTGCGTTTTAACCGTATATGTTGATAAGTTTTTCATAGAGAACTTGTTAATGCAGATTGAGTAGACGTGCGGGCAACATTCGTCTACCCAGTTGGATTCGAAAAAATGATTGCACATGCAGAATAAATCGAATTGACGAATTTTATTTCGCTATGCACATGAGCGTTTTGGTAACCATTGCTTAGTGGACTTGTTCTCACGCCATATGACGGTACGCGCATGTGATTTTCGTTTGACAAATTTGTTTTTTGCTCGTGGCTGTGCGCGTGAAAGTAGCAATTTGCGGAAATATTCACCTTATAACTAAACGTGTGATTGCCTGAGGTTTGTTCATTTCGATTGAAATTTAGTTGAATTTTTGCCTTTAATCTTGTTAAGGTATGGTAGTCGCATTCCGTTGGTGATATTATTTTTAAAATATGAACGTGCAGGTGAATGAATGTTGCTTAGCTAATTTGCTTTGGCCAACCAAGTGTACATGTGGGCGCTTTGTATTGAGTGCTATAAAATTTGCCCCATTGGTTTACGTGCAAACAAAATGCCTCTGGTGAAGCTGTTCTTTGTAATCCAGCTGAACGAATGAATAAACCTTTGCTGACGGCTTTGATTTTGCCATGTGACTTCAAGTGTTGATGACTTGTGCTCAGAAAAAGTTGTTGCAAAACACGACAGAGTGGGTGTGGGCTTTAGGAATGAATACACACCAAAATCGCATGTAATAATGCGTGCTGATGGATTTGGTTAAATAAATTGGATTTTGCCATATGACCACACATTTTTTGGCTTACGCTTAGTAAAGCACAATTAGACGTTCGAGATTTCGAAAGGTCAAAATCGCTCATAACATTTGGATTTCGCCATATGGGTGCAAGTGTCGGTATAACTCGAAGGAGATTGTATGGTAATGATTGCTTTTACTCTTGATTGCTCGTGTGGATGAGCCAGTATAGTTAATATTGGTGTGTCATACCACTGTGCATTTTAATGACAGCCTGTAGGCAGAAGTGGTATTTAAAATTTTGGGGCACACTCTTTCTGACCCCCTAGTCAAAAGGTACTCCACTTCGCAAACGAATCAGAAAATTATAGGTGCATTTTTCGCCTTTATTTTAATTGGCCAAATCGACATTATACTTTGCATTTTTGAAAAATCATCTGTTGGAATGCTGTCAGTCAATTAATTATAACGAGATTGATGAGCACCACCTAGCTGCAGAGATGTCATGATTTTATCCATTCCATTCAATGGCAAATTATTTTTCGAGTAATTTGGCATGCATAGGGAAGCAAGAAGCACGAGTTTCCCCTATTTAAGTCCATAGGTTAACTTCAGTTGTCCTTATGGGTTCTACTGCTTTCCCGCACTTTGACGTCCCATCAAGTCCCATCACTAGCTTCTTTTAAATGCACCAACACGTGTGCAAATGACGTGCCAACCTATTTCAAGGAGATCCGGTTCCAGTGTTTGCTTAGGAACGACAAACAATGTGTAGCATGATTGGGATTGCTTGAAATTTCTAGACATCCGAATCACGAAATTCGTACCAGCACTAAACTACAGTAGTGGCACCGGCGTTATTATGATCATTATTAAGCTTATACTAATTGACGCGGTACATAAAATGATGCTGTTTGAAATCTGTTTGGCAGTTTTCGCATTTACTTGCCCCAATATATATTTTTACTCCACACTCTTAGCGAAAATGCTGGGCTTTGCATAAATGTATCCCTCAGATGAATTTGCTTTGTACCACCCCGAACTTGTTTCACACTTCGCACAGCAAAATTGAAACAGCATTCACGTGCAATTATATTAATGAATAAAAAATTAAAAAATCAACGTCATGTAAACATGAATGTGTGCTACAGTTTTCAGCACATCAGGCGTCCAAAAATTTTTAGGGACGAAGCAGTTTGGCGTATCCGCGAAACAATTTATTTTGCTAAAACATTTCAGATTGCCTTTGATTTCCTCTCTGGACCGTTTAAATATTTACTTCATCAAATAAACTGATGTCAGGAGCAATAAGATGATGCCTGAAATTGGCATAAACCATGCATAAACAAGAAGTTGAACCAAGAGGTGCAAGTTACATTGCGATTACACCTTTCCAGTTAGAGATTTGAAATGTACCCAATCATACGCACTCAAGTCGAGCGGCACCATTGGTTGCAGTGAACGCTGTCAAATTACCAAAAGTTACAAAAGATAATTCACATGTGAACACTTTATCTCTTTGCACTAGTGAGAGCAGTAGACATAAATACAGCCGTACTAACTTAAAGTAACAATTTGTTGCTTTCTAGTCAAATGCGCCTCCTAAATGCAAATACAAATCTTACTGTTGCATGTGAAGTTGTTGCATATCCTGCAAATGGAAATGCATATAGTAAAATGCCGATTCTTCCGTCACAGAAAAATAAACACTCGTGTAAGTATCCGACCCTGATCAAATCATCAACTACCAAGTTAAAGTTGATGTTGGCGAATCAGCACAATGACACTTCGTACCTATTCACTGGAGGATCTACAGAACGATTGCTCCCTGTATTTGAATGTAAGTAGTTTAGCCAAGGTAAGCAAAGCTATGCTAAAAAGCGAGAATTTGTTGAACTGCATTAAGTTATTAAAATTGACCAGAATGCAGGGACGGTTAAATGGCTCACGATCGCAATCCGCCACTTCCGGTGATTTCCCTAAAATCAATTAGGCTGTCGGTGATTTGTAATATTCTCTTTTATCATTAGTTGTACATTTATCACAGAAATGTAAAATGCAAACTATCGTACCGCATTGTATAAGGCACCTTAAGCGGCGATCAACGGGAGGAATAACGAAATCACCTTAGAGGATGGAGTTGTCTAACTCACCATCTTGTGTATAGTCGATAGACACAACCACATACGTACCACTGCCTTGGAAGGCGAATGCTTCACTACTCACGTTGGTTTTTACCGGAAAAATTCCATGGAAAATCCGCAAATCCTCCATCTCATCTTTCACCAAATCGACTAAATTGCATACGTTGCATAAAAATATCGGTGAAAACCAAGGAGTGAGCAAAAGAAAGATATTATGGATAAGTTTAAGGGCCAAACTAAAAAGGCACAAAATTTTGCTAGTCCTTGAGCTTTTATCGCCTTCAGTGGAATTAGGGGCTAAAACACATAAAAGAATTAGGCAGATTTTTTGGCGCGTGGGACCAAAGATTTCAGCCAGTGGTTTTCGGAGGCGAGCACAGTACATATGAATTAGTTTAGTTACAATTTAACGATCGTTAGACTCACCACAAAAGCTGCTTGCATTGAAGTCCAGTTTAATTCCTAACCAGACACACTGAATTTGTCCGTTGACGTTAAATACGACCTAGTTAAAATGCCTACTTGGTGATAATAAGCAGTGCCTTAAGTAGTTGTGCATAGATACCAAATATCTGTTAGATATTAAAAAAGATATTTACGCTTCTAGCAAATAATGGGCGAGGCGCTGGATGAAGGAGGAACAAAGCGATGATGTTTATTGTTATCATGCAGACTACGGAGATTGCGTCTGCTGACTAGAGTGAAAGTCTGTGCTTATCGATGATTTAGTGTTTGCTCCACCAACAGCAAAGTCAACTTCAAACGACCCCATGCCCTTGACAAATCGCGAGAGAGGAATCGACGTCTTCACGTCAACTTCACCTGTCATGAGCAAGAGAAGCGTGCTTAATTTGGCATCAATAATAGTGCCATGATTGCAAACTATACGGATGCTTACTGCCGAGGAGTTAACTAGGAATCTCTGTTTCACTACACATTGTAAGTCTCAGTTGCTGTAAAGTTGTGCCAGCATTCTCTTAATCTCTGTCCAATTTCTATTCGTTTTCTCAAATAGGTAAGGCTAGTGATGAGGCATGAGTGCACAAAATTACCTGGAGCAGGCTTTGCGAATTCGCATCGCGGTGCAAAGAATGTCGTTGAAGCCATTCCAGTGCCCGATGCAATATTAATCAAAACCAATATCTGTTGCGCCAGCACGTTTTTCACGGTGATGTTAGCCTCGCCTAAGGTACAGAAGTTTTGTATTAGCTGGAGGTCTGTTCTTCGCCGTAGTTTTTTCAAGAACTATTTGCAGTGCAAATCATTTAATGCATTAGCCAGGAGAGGTGCCAAGTTAATTAGAAGTGTACTGCGTGAGCACATATTATGTTGCAGGTTGAAGTAACAGTGCATAATATGTGCGGTGGGCATAGTAGTCTCTGTTATGCCAAACCTTTTACTTAATTGTCAGCTAAGGTTACCGCATCGTGATGCTAGATAATGATGTGTGTAGGCAACAAAACTTCTTGGATGCCAATTACATGGGATGTCCATAAATTGAAGTGTATTTAATTAAAAAAACTAACACAATTCCTTTCTTGCTGCTAAAGCTACCCCAATCCTGCGTCTTGTTGACGACACACGTGCCATTTGCAATTGACATTGGACTAATTCCTGATTTATTTCGACACTTGCAAACTAGGAGGAAGGGCGGCACAAGTAAGCAGGCGTACACAATCAATTCCGCACTTACAAGCCTAATGCGTGGATAGTGTTTTTTACCTGCTGACATAAGTTGCCTGACAGTCTTAAAGGGCGAAAATCCTACAAATAGCTACTCTTGCCTCCATATGTGTTCTACGAATTTGGGGCATGTTCGATTCACCGCATCAGAACAAACTTACAAAATCGCTGTCGCACCGATAAAACATAGTGTCCGATGGTCCTGAGACCTTTGCGACCACTCGAGATCCCCACAAAGTTAGGGTGGCTGCATCTATAAATCATGAAACTTGTTTTGCTTTAAGTTTCAATGGAAAATCATGCGTCCCAATCTAATTAATCCAACTTAACTGCTCCTTGATGCCTTTCTGTCAAAATAATCCTAATTACTGCGGCAGCGGGCTATGCTATAAAACTCATAAGTTATTTTTAAAAACAATAATTTGTTTAATCTTGAAGCATGCCAGCCAATTCAACTGGGATTTCTGTGCTTTGCAAAGGTGTACATTTTATAAGACCTACTTATGGCGTGCGTGGAGCTACTGTACAGCATGACATCCGAAATTGGTGGGGTAGCTGAAGAGATATATACGTACCCGAGTAGTAGGCAGCAAAAATAATAACCGCAAAAGTTGTCATCTCTCGTCAGTTTAGCAGTAGCGAAGGAGTTGGCTTGCATTTATATGGCAGAGAAGCAATCCTCAGAGCGGCGATTGGTGCGCGAGCTGCGAGTAGGACGGCTTTCAATTTTAACGATATTGCAGCTGTTTGCATCATAGCCGCGTGGGTTTGTGACACAATTCACGCAAGATTATGTGAATTTTTTCAGGATTATGCGTCAATTGTGTTTAGTGCCGCCTACTCTCATTGAAAGACGGTTTTGAGCAAATGTTTAAGTAGTTGATAAGTCTAATTTATTTGCACATTGCTTGTGCTTTTATAACCAGTTCTGATGTCTATATTACTCTATTCTACTGATTTGCAAACTTGCTCTCGTGGACACATCAGTGTTCCTACCTTTTTCACCTCGCCATATTTTATCGGATGTTTGTGTGCACAATATTAAGGAAGCCTGATGATTGACTTAGAACTCTGTGATTTTATGCATCTACTACTGGGTTGCGAGCACGCGCATGTATGCAATCTCGAGAATAGAATAAGCAAGGGGTGACTAAACAAGCAGGAACTTGCCTAGCTTTATGATTTAAAGGAGTTGTAATTTGCTGACCTAACTCGCTTTAGAAACCGGTTTGTACGACTGGAAGGCCTTGTTACTTGTGTTAAAGTTATAGCAAATTAAGCAGCAAGCCAAAATTCGCTAAATCAGCGTCGCAATAAGCATAAAATGGTTTAAATTTCAGTGACAAAATTTTTATGGGTTTGTCGTAGCTAATTTCAGGATGGGCGATATGGATTGCGGTCTTAATTTTAAATTTAATAGCTGCGTAATATCTGTTCTGTCGAAGCCTTGGCCAATGTTTTCAAGTGTAGTTATTAGCCGTTAGGATATCATTATTATTATACCCAACGCTTGCGTTAACGAAATTGACCCAGATTTTGTACCCACATAACCCTTTATGGACTCTAGCGGCGAGTATGGCCAATCGATTTATGCTCTCTTTGCAGTCACATCTTTTCAGTCCTACGCGCTTCAACCGAAACTGCTTGATCTCATAAATGACGCCCAGCGTAGAATTTTGACCCCATTACAGTGAACGATTTTGGTGTGGGCCTTTAGTTCCGTGAGTTATCAAAATCAGTATTAGTTGAAGTTTTAATGTCTCATGTTCTATCTTTTGTCAAAACGCCTTATTCAACTGCCTGAGCAAATAAATTTAATGGTTTTACTCGTGATATGCCACCAGCATGCACATTTGTTGGTGAGGCAGAAAAGCAGTACATCTCACCAATCCCTTAGTCCCTCGCTTCATCCTGGCACGCATTTACCCCTAAGGCGGCATGGCCCATTGCGTTGTCGATGTTGTTAGAAAATAGCTGCCTTCCTTGCTAACATAAAAGCGGCCATGACGCAACTTGAGTAGTGGCTTTGGTTTGCAGGAGGCCCACTTCAACAACACCATTTGAGCTAAAATAGCAACAGTGCAGTAATTTAAGGCTAACATTATCTGTACAATTTATTGAGCAGTAAATGCAGTTGGTATAATTAGCATTAAAAATCGCGAAGTGGGGATAGATGAGGTAAAACAGGAGTTAAGCATGTAATCCCACCGCGTCCCGTTCATTTTTGCGTAAATTAATAGGACGTAAAAAAATCCTGGTGAGATTTGTTCACAACTTCACTCGTATTACACATCCAGTTTTGCTAAAAACCTGTTTAAACATAGTCTCGTTTTGTAACTTTGCTTTTACTAAACAATAATTACTCCTACCTCCAGGTATATGACAGAACTACTTGACCATGCTAAAGTCGCCTACTTGAAATGTCATGGTAAAATAAATCCAGCCATTTGAAATGCATATGCATCTGCAAACAAGGGCAAAAATTGATTTTATAAGCAGAATATCAAAGCAATTTAGCAGCACAAGTCGATCAACACGTAGGCTACTAGTTAAGAACTTACTAAACTCAATGCAGCAATGTGCTGAAGGTCATAGCAAACTTAATGTCTGCCCAGAATTCCTGCACATGTATTTACGAGCGGAAGAGATCCATCTCACTGATCGACATTCGTTCAGATGTGCGGTCATATGGATAAGTAAATATGCGTACGCGAAATGCATCTCCATGCAGGGTGGAATGGCAAAAGCAATGTTCGAGGATGCATTTGCACTGCTCAGACAAAATGGCTTGGTGCTACCGCATAGCGGGAGCGAATTTCTCCAGTAAATATCTTTACAGCGCAGAGGAAGTCCTTACTGAATTTGCAAGTAGTTGGTCATAAGAAGGCAAAAAGAATGCCTTTATATGGTAAAGGACACGGTCATGTTTAGGGCTCAAAATCCAGTGCAGCATGCACAACATTGACTTCTACCCACATTAAACAAACATGCTCAAATAGAATGCCGCTTCCCGTCGCAGCCATAAGTGTTCATGATATAATGCCAACCAAGACGAAGTAGATTTACGAAATGGTTTTGTCGAGTGAGATAGTTGATACTGCTTAATCTTAAGTGCGCATGAATTCATGTTTTGTTATTCCGCTACAAATGCACGATTCTCATTATATCGCACCATTCATGCTACTCCTATTTCTCCACCACATTAGGAAATAGGAGACATTGACTTCAGCACACCATGTTTGCTCTGTTGAAAATATAAATTGTTTGTTAATAAAGTTTCCGCAAATCCCAACACGTGCTCTGAGCGATCTTCAATCACTTCAAAAGTTTTATTTACGACTCAGCTAATGCACTTGACCATCTCTATCGATTTGTCTGTGCTCTAGTCTGTCCGCCCATCTGTGCAGCCGTTCATCCCCAAAGGCGATAAGTCTTTTGAGGTTGCAGCGCTGCGAGCAAACAATCGTCCTTCATTGTTAAAGCTGACTTGAACCTCATCGAACTTGAATTGTAAATTTGGTCTGCAGAGGATCTGCCGTGATCAGCATTCTTCTGCTGCAATGCTACAAATGCTGCCACTGAATGGCAGACAAAACCTGTTAAAGAAGGAAAAACATTTGACACTGTAGTCAGTAAGACCTGCCAAGCAATAAGCAATGAGGCAAGGCGGAACGGCATCAGCAAAGCGTGGTTATGTTCAACAGATGAGTCCGCTATAAAATTGCTTCACTAAGTAGAGCAAGCCAGTGGGTTTTGGAAGATTAATAGCAAAGGACTGATAAAATCTTTAAGCGTACCTTGAATAGAATGTGGTTGTTACAGGACCTTTTCATTTGTAATGTTAAAAAAGACGATTCTGCCGTTCCCAAGAGGGCGTTATTTTTACAGTACAAGAAAGTGTTGAGTAAATCAAGCTCTCAATTTTGGTCATCCAGCTGTTTATACCCTTAGTCGATTATGATGACCCGCTTTTCGCTCCCTACTGCCGACCATCTAGCATCAACGCGAACATTCCATTTTATTTCTTGAGGCTAATCACTTTAATATCGCTAATTAAGGAGGCAAGATTTTGTTTTTCACAGCTCTTATTCCATTTCCGCTAGATCTGCCTTACGCCTTACCTACAACAAAACCAGCTGTCACAACGGCTTAAGAGGCAGAAGTTAATTTTTCACAGTACAGCTGCAGCTTAACTGTCAGCAATAGATGATGCATACGTCTAAGGGATTTTGTTCTACCAAGTCACATTTAAATGCCTCTGTCTCATCAGACTGATTGTTGCTAAAGCGATGTTTGCAGTACTAGACTCGTATGCAATTCCCCACAAGGAAAACATGTTTCGCAGGAGGTGAAGGCTAGTTGACGGTGTGAGTGCATTCGAAATCAACTTTGCAGTTTCTTTAGCATCAAGAAATGCGCAAAGTGTCAAAAAACAGGTTTAGTTATTGCTGCACCCAGTTTGTCATTATTCACATGCCAGTTACTGCATAAAGTTTGGTACGGTCGCCCAAAAAACTAAGCACTGTGCATTTTTCCTTAAACATAGTTGCATGTTCCCACCAGTGGCCTGTTTGAATGCACCGACTTGTAAGACCCAAAGTTGAATGATGACAAAAGTCGGGTTTTGTGGGTTGTGGCAGAGATGCGCAATAGTATTCCTAGGCCGACCACTTCAAATCAGGGCTCTGAAACGACAGCGTTCTCTGAAACGACAGCGTCGCATTCTAAGTTTGAAACCGAGGTTTCCATTCTGCCCCCAAAACCAAATCCTGCAGGTCTCAGCTCTTTCTCATCGTAAAGCTCATCACTTGTCCATTGACAACCTGCTTTTAAGTACGAGGCTACAAATCTGTAAGGTGAAAGGCTGGAGCCCAAGTCACTTGTTTTTTATTCACGGTACTAGAGTGCTTAATGTGGTGTGCTTATATTGTAATAATCAAATTCAGTAGCTTCTTGTTCCCAACTTCGAAAGTGGTTTTTGTTTCCACACCTGCCAACGTGGACGACGAAGGCATTCATGGTTATTTACTCTCCCAATTGAAATGATCGCTTCAACGTGGCCTTATACGTGGCCTTAAGGCATCAGACATGCAGATTGATACTTAGTGTCGTGTTATGCCAAAACAGTGGTTCATCTCAGCAAAGCAGACCTAAGTACTTTTATTTGCATCCCCTTGTAGACTCCATGCATTTCCAGGTCACAACTATTTACTTTAAACTCACCAATACCGTCCTCACAAATGTTACGCTGAATCCTCTCTGCTGGCACACCAGTTTCATTATAGCCATTTCAGAAGCACCCACCTTTAGTTGCTTTGCCTTATTAGTTATTGCTGAAATTCTTTCACCGTCCGGATCGCAATCTCGGGTTCAATACCCAGCATTTCTTTATGGATTGTATGTCTCTAAATGATCACCCGATTCGTACTGCGAAGTGGAGACAACTGTTATGAACTTTCTTTATCAACGTTGACCAAATGTCTTCTTTCATCCCAGGTGAGATCGTACGTCTCCTGGACTACAGTCCAGCGGGTGATTGGACTGGGTTCAAGGCACCTTCCCACCCACATAACGAAATACCGCGCATGCCATTTGCGGGTGCTGGTGGTCGGGTGAGTGGTTTGGTACCCCACAGAGCACGTGCGCACCCACAGTTCGGTGGGATTGTTGGTGGGACCACCTGGTGACAAGGATAGGCGATGAAGAGGAGGCTGCCACGTTGCGGTAGCAGCAACGATGACCTGCCTTAAATACCACAGTATCTTCTCGTGTCAGGCCGCTGAACAGCCCTTTTGCAGTGGCATCACTGGCTCTTATCAAGAAGTCGAATCCAAGTCAGCACCTGGAAAATTCTTCGACACTGTGCACAATCCGCGTCGAGTCTATCACTATAGCATTGTTCAAGATTCCTGTTGACGGGTCAGTTATCTTTTATTAATATCGTATCTTGATAAGTTGTTCTCATCAGCCCTAGAATAAATTTTTAGGCATTCATGCTTACTGTCCTCTAACATCCCNCCTTCAATTTTCATGGCTAAAGTTTTTGTCTTAACTGCTTGAGTAAAATGAGTCCACTCACACTCACACGCAGTCACTGCCGTGGCTACAATCAGCACACTGGCAAGAATTGTCACATAGTTATGTCGTGCTATGAATTTGAACAGTTGTCACGGTACATCCTCCACTTCCAAATCAACACGCCTACGGAGTTTGCGAGTTGCCTCTTTGGTAAGCAAGTAATGCTGGACACAGCACCGTTGTTGGCGAAATAACCTTCATTAACACATGGCCATTTATATTTGAGACGACATTTTTAGGATAAAGGGCATGCCGATGCAAGAAGTGACGATCTCGGGACGAGGGCTCCATCAACGTTCACTAAGAATTATTTTCCTTTGCGCAAATTGGGCCTACTAAAATTGGATTTCAGTAGAGAAACTTCAACCTCGTGAGTAGAGAAAAAGCAGGTCTAGTCACCTTGATACAAAACTACTTGACCATTAAAAGAGTGGGTAAGCAAATCAAAGTCATTAGCCCTGCAGGTTTTTAGCTACTCTGTCTTCTTCCGGCTTACCGCTTCACGTAGGCTAAAATTTAGCAAATACCCAATGGGACCTTCAAAGATTGACATGGATGTGGTGCTCAGAGCCAAGTATGCATTCAATTCGTGGAAATTTGTGTTATACTTAGTGTTAGTGGTGGCAAAGCTACCACCAGTCCAAAAGATGTTCAGTTTTGAGTTTTCATTTTTGATGTTTGAATGATTGAGCATTGAACAGATTTTAGGGCACCACGCCGATACTTTCCTTAGCCTACTTAGCTGCAATCATCTGCAGTTATACTTTAAATGCCTCAACGCTTATTGTAAAACCAAGTTTAATGGAGGCAATGAATATGCAATGAGTTGTTAAAATGCTGATCATCGGCTCATTTGCGCACTTCAGTGGACTTTAAATGGCATCCCTTTCTAGACCTAGTTATTTACTGATTGCTAGATTTTCAATTCACCTTGAAGACGTTTAATCTTCGATGGGTTCAGAATAGATAAGGACATTCATAAAACCAACTAATTTTAGCTGTGTGTCTCCGGTGAAAACCCTCTATAAAACGCAATGTCAGGGTAGTTGAGCAACGTCTCCTTTTGCAGGATGGTGACCTCTTCAATCATTTACCAACCAACTATTTTCTTCGCAAGCCATAATCTTGCTATTGACATGGCACTTAGATCACTCAAATCGAACTGAACCATGCAGGAGACTAAAAGGGTAGCTAATTTAACAAGTGTATCCATGCTTGTGCCGAATGGGAAGGCCAAATGGGATCTTTGGATGGACATTTTGATGGAGAATTAGGAGGTGGACTGCAATAGTGGCGTTTAGAGGCCATGCTCGATATTTCTCGCCTCCCTCACTTTGGTGAGGCTTTCGTGTCAATACTGAGTGGCTTAAGTCCCACGGATCTAGACGAAGCTCAGAAGCTAGATTGACTCCTTCACCTGAAGTCTGAGAGCACATCAGTTTGCCTTAATCGGGACCCCCGATGCGCATGTCACGCCACTCACGAGGCCGTTCAGTCACTCTCAATAGCCTCCGTAGTTATCGTGAATGGTTCCTTTGAGGCACAAAGGAGCTAAATGCCTACAAGTGCCGGTTTCTAATTGCTTTACTATGGTAAAACTACTACCGGTAGGGAAACACTTGGTCCTGCGTTTGAATATGAGGTTGTGCCTCAAAGCGCGACCACTCCACGGCCACCACACAGCAGGTTAAAATCAGGCAACTGCCAGCAGTTCAAGAAGCTAATCGCATCTGCACCTGTCTCCGTATGTAAAAATTTGTGCGTCTGTAGCACGATCTAGCATGACCGATTGTCCTTGTCAACTAAAGAGCACGTGTTAAGTATATGTGATGCAAGGAAGTAATGTCCATTTTAAGCAACAACACCCACTAATTTCGAAAATAAAACAAAAATATTAAAAAGCAATAGGCATCATCCTACTGTCCATAGGTAGCATTTGGCTTGCCCGCGGAAAGAAACGCATTTCCCCTTGAACCTGCAATAATAGAGTGCTTACAAAGCTTTCACAGGTAATAGCAATGCTTTTTGAAACCAGAAAAACTTCAACAGTCGTTTCTAGAGACTAACATTTTTGAATGTTTTAGCAGTCGGTTCTCTTGCACGTCATCTCGCCACTGACGCATATCAGCAATGACCACTCGGAAGACACAGATGATTTGCTGCTTCAGTTTGGTGTCACAGTTCACAGTTGAACTGCCGCATCTAGCTAGCTGTCAACTACTTAGGGACACAATGAAACTCCAATTGTATACATTTCTCTTTAGGGGGCCAGTAGGATCCCGACCACACAAACACCTGCCCGAATCGAAGTAGTCGGTAGTAACGAATTCGATTCATGGACTACAAAGTCATAGCCTGTGGAAGATGAAGATGACTGCTTTGTGGCTTTGGTTATGTTGGCTTTGTGGCCCTACTTGAAAGTAGCAAGTAGTGGCGAAACCCAGTGAACCGCAAAACAGATTTCAGAGAAAATGCGCCATCGCATTTGCTCGTTATTTTATGATCTACAGCAGTTCGAAAAATTTTATCAAGGCATCTCAAGAGTTGGACAGCAACAAGTAGAATTGGGTGTCAGCAATTCAATCCCACACAAAATGGGATGGAACTTCTGCGTCGAGGATGAACCGCCAAATTTCTTGGCGCATTTCCTCAAAGAACTTTTATTATTTCGGTGGTGCGTCACATCCGGATTGCACTAAGCATCAAACTTTAGCCTCACATTCATGGCTGTGGTATCGCACCTTCGAACCTCGAACATAGAGATCTTTGCTGACCAGAAAAGGGCTCTGACATTCGGGTAGTTGCCATCCATTACTACCTGTGGTGCCAAGAAAAGGAATCAGCACAGCTGAAAGACGACAAAGACGGCAAAACGAGTGCTAAGTGTCGGCAGATAAGTCTTTTCTCTTATGGGCACGTAAAGACCCATGTGAACTAGCCTTCAATAAAGCCTTCTTTAAAATCAAGAATTTTTGTCCCATCTCTTTAAGTAAGCTTCGCTGTGTCATTTAAGTCAACCAACACGCTTGCCAAACAAAAGAGCACAAGTTCAGAATTGCTGTCGGATTGACTGAATGACTGACTGACTGACTGACCGACCGAACGAACGAATAAATTCGTGCCGTTAACTATCCTGCAATTTCCATGAGATGTGGTCTTCCATTATGGAAGTATTCGCGGTTTTAGTGTGTCTAAACGTATCTTAGCATGAAATCGGTATACTGGGAGAAGTATAAATAAAAGCAGCTTTATAAAGCAGAAGATATCAAATGTACGCATCACCTACTACTGACAATTAATCAGCGGCAGTGCTACACACGATCAGCTTTTGCCTCTTAAGCCATCGCCACAGCTACTTACACCGGTGGTGAGATGGCACAGCAGCTTCGATTGCAATTTGTATGCGTTTGCAGGTAAAGATAAGGAAATGATCGTAGGCCACGATAAGTAGGAGTCACTTGATGTAAAATGGATTGTGCGAGAGGCATGCTCGTGGCTTAATCTGAAAAGGCTGCTTTATCTGACCGAATGGATGACATCCTGTTTCCATGCATGGGGTAATAATAAGAAAAGAATGCAGGTAAGGCCAAAAGGAAAACTCTACTCCATTAGATATCTTATTCCTCAAACTCATGGCGTACCTTACTACTCGCTCTCTCGTGGGGGAAGGCCTGGTTTGTAGGGCAAAGTTAAAGCGAGAAGGGACGAGAGAGATATAGTGGACATCGACATGAGCAATAATGCAAGTGACTTGATGAATCAGAGCTAGCATTCCTAAGAAGCCTTGGGTTAGTCACATGGAATACCGTTGGCCATGAACTCGATGATAATCAGGACTCCTGTCGTCGAGCTTATCAAAGCAGTTGCCTAGGAAAAGCACAGTGCGTTGTGAGAGAGATCTAGGCACAGTTTCTTACGACGTGCACATGCTGAACTGTTGAACTCAAACAACGATTCTGTGTAGAACTTATTATTCTCTGCATTTTCACGCACCCATCCTAGACAGCTGATGGCCCCAAACATGCATCCATCCTGCAAATAAACTACCGCAGTTAGGCGCTTTATACTCAGGAGGGGCACAGTTAAGCAGGGACAAGTTGTGCTGACAAAAAGTCGTCTTTTAAGAAGCTAGTTTGCAGACACATGGCGCTATTCAAACCTGACAAGATCGGGGCACTGAATGGTTTGCATGTTTTGTAGTTGGAAAGCAGGCGGCAGACAGAAGGCCACTTCCAAAAAGGTGTAAGCTGTGCGAGGAGTGACCTGTACTGGTAAGAACTGTGCCTGACACTCTATGACTATTTAACAAAACACTCCAATAGGTCACAATGGATTGGACATTCCTCCGTTCAAATTCCATTTTGTCCTCTTGACGACACTTGCAGAGCCCTAAGAAGCGCAACTAGCAAGTGGCATGCATCGTCCTCCTCTCTCTCTTTTCCTTATATCATCTGCATCAAAAGAACAACGAGCTGAGGATTTACACTTTCATTACTGGAAAAGCATTAAACAGGCAAATGCGTGGATGGTTGGATTGGGCAGATTTAACGCACGGTGATCACAATTACCTAAGAAAAAGAAGTAAAATGAATGCACTAACTTCTATAAGATGCTTAAATGACTGTTGTGTTTACGTTTTGTATAGAGTAAAATTTGTTATACAAGACTTAGGCAAAGGAAGACATCATCTTGCCTTTAATCGCTGCTCTCCTGATTTAGATCCGCAATGTGATCCACGGATTCAGCATGAATTGAATCGATTGGGAAAGTATGTCCTACTTCCTAGCTTTGCCTTCCTCTACTGCACCATGATTATTGAACCTGAACAGCGTTACATCGACCAAATTACAGTGCTGATTTAGGTGCACATCCTATTCTTAGCTATATTTCAATCCCATCACTTGCTTAGGAGGCAGACAGGAATTCATATGCGGTATCAAATAGCTGGGATTAGTCACGTTCTTCCCATTCTTTACACTGATCAGGATATCGCTATGTTTAGTACCATTGTTTAGGACTTTTTCACAACGACATTTTGAATGGACCTAAATGATAGTGATTGCTAAAAGGGATGCGACCGGCAGCTTTCTCGTAAAGGCCAAAATCAATTATCCTTGGCTACGCGAAACGTGAGGGGTTGTGCATACTTCTTTGATCAGTAAAGCTTCCCAAGAGAGCTGTTAGAGCGCTACACTTTAAAGAGAAGACTGTCGCATTGTTATCATCCTTGCTGCTTGTAATCGTCAGAGGTCGTCAAATTTTCCTATTTACGGTTGCACCAAACAAGTACGTGCAAAAAAACTGCTCGTGTATTTGACCGCCTGCTGCCCAACCGTTAGTTGAGATCACTTTGAAGTAGTGTATTGTTTGCCAAAGGGCAGTAAGTGAAACATGGCAGATCTTAAACATTTTGTGCATGTTTACCGTCATTTTGGTCCTTCCCTATCAAACCATCTACTCCTGCTACAACTTTTACCAAGTTCCATTCAAAATCACACTGACATCGTTCCCTCTCAAATGTATAACGTAAGCGATACAGGGTATGTTGAACACAGCGTTCAGCAAAATGCAAAAGTTGACCACAATTTTTCCGATATGTTACTATTGGTTTGTGCATATAATGATTATAGACAAAGATGAAATTTGACTGAAATAAGAGGCATATTTTGCTTAATGTTCACAGCTGATGCAGCTGCGCATGCTGAACGTCGTAATTGATGCTTAGAGGTAATGAAGCGAAAACTTACATTAATTTGGCACTCGTTGTAACTGAGAAGTAGTAAAGAAACAATCTTGTTTATTGATTCAGTGGTATGTGCATGCAGCTAGCATATTTTATAATGCAACCAGCTTATACGCTGCGGAAAACTCTGCGTAGGCGCAAAAGATGTCTGTTTAGTGCATGGAGCTCCATTCTGCATTTAAGTGTTTCGTACTGCCTAAATTATTCCTCATGAGGAGGTGAGATGTTAGTCTGCATAGAACTGCAAAATGGAACTTAAACAAATCCAAAGAAGAGGATTTTAGGCCATTGTTTTTATGATACTAAACACGAGTGATAGCCACCGTGTTCTTGCGTCTCCGGGTCTAGTTGCAAACAAAACAGGGCGAAACATCGGACTTGATGAAATGCCAGTTGGAATTAATGCGGTGGCATTCTTGCATCGAACCAACGTTGTGCAAACTAGAAGACTGGTAGGGATGACTTATGCGCACATCCCTAGCAGCATACAGGCGAAAAGGTATAGCAGAATAATTTAGCAGCATTTTTGACATTAAATTTTCTAAAACTGCCTTACAATAGGCAAATTTGTACCAAATTATGGAAGTAGCTCAAGCTTGAATTTATCCACAGAATGTAGATAGATTTCTTGCGGGTATAGTGCGTTCTATAGCTCGAGGGAAGCCTCAGCGACACTGCAGTACGTATCAATTGCCAGTGGACGCAATCCTTGGCTAATGATTTGGTTGTATAGCACCAACGGCTTTAAGATGGACACCATGGGCTCATAATTGCACACATAGGAGGGAGAGATAGAGGCGAGCAACGCACATCACTGCAAGTACCTTCTCCTACATATTGGTAATAAGCAGAAATATCGCCAAAAAAATACAAGCATGTTGGCATAATGACTTAAGCTATGGTCGTTAAGAGTGATTAGGTGTCGACTTTGCTGACTGCCTTAAAGGTAACCCGTTCTTTTTATTATTGTTGCGTTTTCCCAACAGAGTTGAGAGCGGAGTCGGTAGCGGAAGCTGAGGCACATGGAGAGGTTAAATCTACTCTGATCTTTATTTGATATATGGGGACAAGTACTTTGGTTCATTTAATGAGTGGCTAGAAGCTCTTATTTCTATTATAACCGTACTTTGTTTTAACTTTTGAGGTGTAAGGGACAGTGAGGACAGTGCCTTGGTTATTAAAAACATGCCACTACTTCTGCTACATAGTAAGGGTTAGGAATTAGCTGTTAGGCACTATTTTGAATATGATTGAGCCCACTGTTTTTATTTTGCTTGCATTAAAGCTGATTTTCTATTGTTAACTACGAGTTGTGGTACATTTTCGTTGTTTTGGAAGGTGGACAAGGGGTTCAATGATTAACAGAACAAAGAATTGGTCACAACCGTAAGATTAATCAGGGTGGACGTAGAGCCTATTGTTAGTGTTGTAAAAAGGCTAAAGTGTTTCACCCAAACAGTTAGTTGCACATGTTGCAAGAATTACATTTTTTCCTGTTTCCTCCACAATAGCCTCTTTCGCTCGTATTTTTACCTTAGAGCTACAGCAAAACCTCTGCACATTAATAAAAGTAACATTTTGGAAAGAATACCAAGATGTTTTGCTGGCGAAATTGCCTTTGCACCGTAAGGCATTCATTTCCCACCATGTCTCACAGGAATAGTTGCACATAATACCGAAAACGAGTTCTAATTGGCCTCGCATGCCCTTCAATGCAAGCGACAACTTGGCATCTTTCCGCGTTGTGCACCATGCAACAACAGGTTAACCATTACATCGAGGTTCTTATTTGGAAGTGGTATGGTTACGGACCTGTACACAACCAAATAAAGCAGGTTCTAATCGAGGATAGCCTTTTGAAGCTTGTTGCATTCACATTTTTAAAAGTGACTTACTACTGTCAAAAATCCACTCCTATAATTCGTTCGTCTAAACATTTGTCAAGTTATAGGATAAAATTAGGAGTAAAATGCACTTTTATGTCTATGGCAATAGTTTGATTCATTAGGGACAATGCATTTGAAAATAGGGCTTGTATTCAAACTGGTGAATTAAAACGCATGGTTTATCGCTCTTACTTAGTTCTACTGCTTAGCATTGCAACAAACTGATAGGCAAAATTTTTGGGTTTCTAAAGTAATGAGTAAGAAAATGGCGACTCTCGTTAAAACCAGTGCAACAGTGACTATACCACAGAGAGCATGTGTCCTCAGTGCTAAAATTCTTTTCATACACACCAAAAATTTGCCTAAAAGCCCTATTTAACGGCGCAATAAAGCGTGGCTCTACTTTATCAAATGAAAATATTCATTTCTTTGATTGTTGTGCAGATAATTTCGCCAATATCTGGAATACGTGTAGCTGATCTCAATGGCGTTATTGAACAGTTACTGCTCCCTGGCTATTAGACCCGTCTCTGCAAACAATCCCCATCTTACAGCTTATGTCTGTCTTACAGCATGCAGTTTTGTACAGTGTGCAGTAAATTCAAAAAGGGGTCTTGATTTTGAGCACCGAAACGAGTATGTGGAGTAAATTAGAAAACTCCAGCTGAAGCATAAAGGCTGGAGAAAAAGTCTGATCCTATCAACATGTATCCACGCTTCCAATCGGCCACCTGCTTTCACATGCCTGGATTGTCACGCGAAATCGCCCGTTTGAGCACGTATAGAATAAATAAGCTCTCGATGTCTAAAATCGCTGCGCTGCTTTCTATAAACTTTTCCACCATGCTAATCAAAGTTACTCCAATTTATACCAAAGAAGTTGAATCGCAGCAGCCTAAGCTGTGTCCGTAAATGAAAATAGAAAAATGGATGGCTCCACATAGTAAGCTCATATCAGTATTTGTGTGCCCAAATGAGTTCAAGGCCCATTACTTATTTTACCTAAAAGCAAAACACTAAATTCTCACTTTGTGTTTCGGTTCACAAATGGAAGTGGTTGTGGCTGGGAAAATAATGCTGCATAATGCAATGCTCTGGTACGATTTGTGGGCTTTGCATGTGGGTATTGTTTCTTCCTTGCCATCCCGCAGTAATGACACTTGAAGTTGCCCATGAAGTAAATTTTGCAAAGAAAAGTATTTGTTATTGATGCTAATATGAGGATTGTACAAAATTTTTATGGGCTTAATGGGTTAAATATTGTAAGCTGCTAGGTGAAGGTATTACTTATCCTGCTGCAACCTAACTTTACTCCTCTTAAAAATTTGGTGAGACGATGCTCTATTTGAGAAATAATTGCACTCAATGCAATTTTGCGAAGGAATTTTGGCACCGATCAAATTAATAAGTAGATCGACCGCATGGCTGTACATGTGTCTAGTTTGTGAACAAGTAGTAGTATTTGCTTTATGGACCAAAAAAGCTTACCTGTGGTTTTGGTGCTCGTCAAGCCAAAGCGTGCTTGCTACTATGCATGTATGGTTCTGTATCTATACTTCTAGTGCTTCAAGACTGTTAAAGCCATTCCTCCCAGCATATGATCAACAAAACTAATTTCGTCATGAATCACAACACTAACTATTTTGCAGATTTTGAGCTCTTATTACATTATTTAAGACAGTTTAATTCGACTGCTTTCTTCAACACAAAGGCTTCAAGAAGAAATTAAGAAGATGCACTGACCAGTTACATGGACTGTCGCTCAGCCAATCAAACCGATGCGACTGTAACCTGTGCACATAACAAATTCTCACTCAAAAATGAGGACAGGAGTGCTGATTTTGGTGACCGCATCAATTGCTTATGCTTTTGCTGAGTTCATAGTCTTTAGAAATACAGCATACAATAGCAAAACACAGCCATTAGTACTCGCATTAACGATGGAATCATGCATGCAATACTGTCGAGGTTCAACGTGCAGCATTGCTGTGCATGTTAAACATGAGGTAAGTCAGCTTGACTGACTAATTTCGTTGGAACCTTGAGATGTATAATAGCAATGCCTAGCTCACTTGTAAAACTAGATTTCAGGCGTTTTCAAAGAAACTTAGGGATCGTGATTTGCGTACTATATTGTAAATTAGGTAATCTTTGAATTTATTGGCACAAAAGCCAGTTTAAAATCGACATTGATCTATTACCTTCAAATAAAATTAAGTAAAGTTGAGCAAGTATAACTGACGCATTTGCCTGCATTGAGCTGTCAGTGATTGTGCAGAGCTCAGTTTGTGCCTTCTAGGTCTTTATGTCTTTTGGCAAACCCAAGCATAAGTTAATGCTAGGTCAAAAGTCAAAATAGGCGCAATGTTAATGTAAAGCATAGAAACGTATTTATGTGTGCATGCAATTCGTATGTGTTGATTATTTTTATGGATAACGTGACTTTAAGAAACAACAGAACGTAAAGGATGTTAACTGCGTTAGAGAGGGATGGAGTGTTCAGTGATAATCTATTCTAATCTATTCCAGTAGATCTTTGGCAATAACTAAGCAGGATTAACAAACTTGAGAATTCCTGTCAACTGACTTAGCATTGATGATGCGTCTAACACAGTTCTTAGTTTGTAGTATTGGCAATTTCATTCTTGCATTGACGTTTTGTGTGTGGAAAACTATTGCGAATTCGCACTTTAGTCAACCACTTTGGACTTCCCAATGTATTAAACTGAGCACTGTTTAAGTGGCTTAATGACAATCTTTCTTCAACCAAATAATACTTATGAAAGAATAAAATCAAAACATTCTCTGTTGATTTCAAATGAGGGCCTTCATAAGCCATTTAAAACACTATCGACACTTAGATGCAAAGCCATTACTACAAATTTGATCCCGTTACCTACAAAAAAACCTGCCATCAAGTTGGTATCATCAGCTAGCTAGCTACGACCCTATGGGAAAAGCGGACACAGCATCAGAAGAAATATTCATTTCTTACGGTCCTTTGAGTTGCGTTCAATGATGTGATTTCCTGTCCTTCAGTACAATATATTGTACGGTAATCTTGTCATCATTTAAGGGCAAGTGTGAATTGTATGCAGGCGTAGCTTTTGAGTCGAGACTGTTGGAGAAGGCGGACGGAAGCACAACTTTTGTCAAAGAGCGTAAGTCCAAATTCTTCCGTGTTATTATTTTTATAATTACTTATCTAAGCCAATTATTGCACCTTCACACTAAAACCTATCCTCACTTGTACCCACTTTGTACATTCTTATTTGCTCTTGTATTTCCTCTCCTTCGTAAATTTGTACGCATGTAACTATTTCTACAGTTTGAATTTTACAATGCTTTCTTAACGCGTAGTGGGCGGAGGTTATGGAAATGAGCAGATATCATTTGCACCATAGCAGGGTAAGCAATAATGCAAAGATGGTGACTGTAATGATCGATCCGGGAAATTAAGCAAACAGAGAATCAATCATTTAAAAATCCTTGATCAGGGCTAAAGCTCTCAAAACCGTAAGCTGTTCAAAGCTTGGGCACAAAACGACAGCTTAGTTACATGCAACTGACTATTTAGATAAGTGAATGCTTTAAATCAACGAAAATAAAAAGTTTAAGGGAAAAACTATGCACGGTGGTGCATACTGTAGCACTGCGTGCCGAACATAGGTGGTGGAGCCCGGTTTAGGCATTTAGAGCAAAACTTACGGTAGTCAGTGCGCTTGTGTTGCATTAGCCTCGGTAATATCAAGGAAGAGCATAGTAACATCCTAAAGTGAACGTTGACTCTGACACCTGATCTACAACTTTTCAGGCATCGTTAGTGATGAGGAAGGGATGAACTGATTGCCTATTTATTCAACACGTCAAACCATGCGCCTTTTAAGAAAGCCGATCTACTCACAACTCTATTAATATTGAATGCTAAATGAGGAAGAATTATGGTCTAAATACTAAGATTTGGTGCAAATGGTACATTCTAAAGTGACATGGTTATGCGCCGATAAAAGTGGATCAAAATTATCATCGAGAAATGATTGGGCCCATACAGATATTGGATGTCATATGATATTGACTGACGCGATCAAAAAGTACAAAAGAATAATTCATGTTATCTAACCTGAGCAAATATTCATAAAAAGCTATATTTTAACAGGTCCTATGCACAGTTTGGTGCGGAAATCGGGTAATGCGGCTGACGGAATACGGCCATGCTATTTTGATATTTCGATGCATATCTCCAGTGTCAAAACATTCAAATGAAAACTCTCTTAGGCAGCTGAGTCAGACACTAGCTGATGCTTAGTTATTGCCATAGGCGGATTAGCTTTACATTTAAAACGAAAGTTAGAAAAGAATTTACGGGGGCAGAGAAAATACAGTGTGTTTCGCTTAGAAACTACCATCACTAAGGACAATAAGCATTCAAAAGGCACCTGCAAGGCAAACAAATGGAGTGATTAAAAACACCATTGAAGAATGTTAGTTGTCCTCGATCAAGCGACAAGGTGCTCATCGCATAGAGGCTCGCTGACTCTCTGGCTGGTTGGTAGGCTGATCGATCAACTAGCTGATTAGCAGACGTAAAAATGATGTGGGTGCATCATTCCTTATCGACGCTGAAAGAGACAATTCAAGCAATTCTATTGTGCCAAAGCTAAAAACTGTTGCCAAAAGCAAGATAAGTGAAGAGGCGACAAATTAATGCCCTCCATTTTATGTTTTATAGATGTTCTAAGTGGGTTCTTCATGGGCTTATCAATGCATAATGCATATACGATGCAACTTTTGCGATAAAGGCTACTATCACGAATTATCTAAAGGCATGAATTTGAGTTCTCGAATTTCTGTATTGGTTAGCTATCCACAATTAAGAATCACGAATTTGGAAACGCGCTTATGCACAGAGTTCGAAAACGAATGTTAGATTGCTTCAAAACGTTTGCACTATTTGTGCCTTTAAAAGTCATTGTTGGTGTTACAAGTCATTGTTTTAGGGAGGATAACTAATCTGCCTACGAAATGGTGACAATTTGAGAGATAGGTTAGCAAAGTTGCTATCATGACGTTAGCAGCCGCCGGGGGCGATGACATCTTTGCGCTCAATAATAAAAAAGCCATGCAAGGCGCATAAGCTAAACGACTTCTGATGCAAAGGCAGAAGCATCTGATGTTTAGTCTCAGAATCAAAAATTAACGAGCCAAAGCTGTATTGGTTAATCGAATTCTTACCCCTCATTGCGCTCTTCCATCATTCTTTAATAGTCGATCTTGCATCACCTGTTCTAAATCCATGCATTTCTTGCCTAAATAAGTAAACCACCCCATAGAGAGGCAAAAAACCACTCGACTTTGAGATAACTGCCAGACCTGCTGGTAAAGTCGACAAGTAGAAAAGAACAATGCCCCTTTTAGCAGCCTTATGATTGTCTGCCTCTACGTATATGCTCGTTGCTGTGAGACTGCGGTACAGATCGACTGAAAGGACAAAAGGTAGACATCGGCAACGTGGTAAGTAGAAGCCCAGCTAGAATACAAATTGCAAACTTATAATGTATTGACGTGCTTACCTTTATTTCGGCGAGTAAAAAAGGATGGAAGACCTGATGGGTGGGATTAAAAATAAGCTGAGGTTGTAAATGGAAACATGACACATGGATGCTGGCATAGAACGGGGCAGGAAGCGGTAAGATACGGTCACCAGTAAAGTTCAGTGCAACCTGATCCACTTCCAGCATTAGCGACGGTACAAAGGCTGACAAATGAATGCAGTAAGACAAGGGTGCAAGCATATATGGGCAAGAGATGTAAACAGTTGAATAATGAGTGGAACTCACCAAAGTGGCATGGATGAAGATCAGAAGGAAGGGAAAGTAAATTGAAAACGAGGAGGTTTCATGGTGAGGAAACAAAACCAAAGATAGAGGAAGAGCTAGTTCTGGTCTCACCAAAAGGCAGTAGAAAAGGTGAGTACATGACAGTGCATCTGCGAATCTGTTAAAAAGATAGCTAAGCAAGGTGGATGGGGCGCTGTCACGTATTACATAAGACACATTGTATCAACGAACCGAAGGAACAGTGAGGGGGGGATGAGTCGCCTACAGTAGTGGTGCTGGATTCGAATCTGAGGGGGGACTAGAACATATGAGAATTGTGTCTCATTCTTCGATCCTAAAGTGCCAGTAGTCCCTACGTGTTTCGATAGGCGCTGCTACCTAGGCAACAAAATTAGGAGCATCATTGCCACCTAAGTCTTTTCATGAATTGTGAAATAGAAACGAAGCATAATTAGAGTGACGGAATGCAAAAGGACGAATGAGATTTGCATGCTAGATTAGAAACCCGAATGTGGTCTGACCTATACATGGCCTATTAAGCCTAGCTTAGTTCAGCTTATCCTACTACAGTGCATACACAGTGGTCAAGCGACTGGAACCATAGAGTACGATCCTGTGCGTCTGCTACTCTGTATCTGCAATATGATTTATGAATGTGTGCAAAGATAATCAGATTGTGGGTTACATAAAGAGATCAGCGACTCACTTCTAAACATAAACACGGAACTTGCAAGCGTAAGTCGTCGATGGGTGCTTCTGGTTACTTGCCTTCGATTATGCCTGCTTCTAGCTAAAGAGAAGAATGAGGAAGGCTCGGTCTATCCGGCGCAGGCAAGGAAAATATCTGTTGAGCTAAAAGGGCCAAAGAAATAAGACGGTGTTGACGAAGGCAAGAAAATAGGAAGGGCAGAAAAGGATAGGGGAAGCGAATGCAAGAAAACAAAACGATTTTCGATTCTAACTTCTGCGCAGAGTGTGTGATTTGATTTGTGCCATGTCGCGATGAGATCCTACTTTCGTCATTTCACTATTTCTTCCATTCAACCATCTATGCATGGTTTTGTCATCCATATTTGAATGACCGCTATTAAAACCAAGAAGATTGTTTAATCTAACTAAGAGCGTTATCATTTGAATTTGTCTTTGGCTGGTACGTAAAAAAGGAAGGAAAAGAGAAAAGAGCAAAAATTTGATGTAGAATTAGAGGGAAGTCGTGATTTACCTTCAGTTTTTACATATGCGCATTTAAGCTTTGCTTTGGTTCATTGGCCTCCTTCGAAGGAAGAAAGGAGGGGTGGTAAAGGGTCTAAAGGCCGATTCATAACGGAGAAGGAGTTAATAAGACGAACTAGGCTATGGAATGAATAATAGTCCTTAGGATCGCGAGTAGTGGCATGTCTAGCATTGATATGACTGAATTCTCTCCCGTCGCATGCGTGCAATTGATCAGTGGTAAGTGCTGCATGTAGCGTGTCGCGTGGCCCAGAGAGCAATGGTACCACATTAATTTTCGCTGGGGTGTGGTACCAGAATTCATTTGCTTTCGTGCCTTTCGGTCTTGGCTAAGTCATATCAACAGAAGAGTTTTGAATGTAGCATGCGCTTCTCCAAATCTTTGCAACCCTGCCTAGAACAAGGCAAAGGCACCTGAATTGCCAAGCATTGAGCATCCTCGATGTCTCTTTAGCACAGTTTAAATATCTAGACATCTTTTTCTCTCAGACATCAGTGCCTTTGGGTCTGCAAGCCAGCTCTTTAGTGATTAAGCATTCAGAGACCTAGCATTGTTGATGGTAAAATAGCTACTAAGGCGGTGAGATGTAAACCCATTTAGCAGCCAATCTTTAACACCTTCATTTACACATTGCCACTTAAATATGAGACCACTCCATTATAAGCTTAAGCAAATGAAGATGTAACGGAGTGGCAGTCTCAAAATGAAGGCCTTATTAGCGTGGGCTTGTAATGTATTCTCGTGTGAAAAGTGGCTAGGCTAAAGTTGGGTTTAAGCATTTGGGACACATCATGGCATTATTTTGCCCACAATTGTGGCCAGATTTTTGCATGGATAGTAGCGACTTGCCTATAAGAAGTCCTTTGCAATACTGCCTGCAACTACTGAGGATTATCAGTGAGAACGGCTCTTCTTTTTTTGATTTATTTTGTTCTTGATAGGGTACCACTTGAGCTGTAGGCAGTTAAATCTAAATGCACCAATTTTATGCGGATAACTGGGACTTGCCGGTTACATAGCAGAGGACATTTAAGTGCTAGAAACCACATCATTTGCATACGCGTATCCTCGTCATAATTTGTGTTCATCAGCAATGCCACAAGAAGTTGCCTACGCATTCGCAAAAGACAATGACCCACCCACTGACAACTACTGGAAAATCTCCAAAATCATGGCGATGGGTAGTGGATTTCACGTCTCACTGGCCAATTCGTATGCAATCAATGAGCTTTTCCGTAGGCATGTTATGGAGGTCCTGTGCATCCCACAAAAATAACTTAATGCGCCTAAACAGAAGCAAGTGGGAGTGGTGTTAGAAGAATAAGCTATCAGAAACTAGCAATACGATGGAGACGCCAGCCAAGCCGGTATATTCAGAGAATCAAACATCACAGTTATTTTGATTAAGTGCTACCAGGCTAATATGATGCCTCGTTTAATAAATTAATTCATTTCTGAAGTCACCGTGCCAACTATAATAACAAGTCGCTAATGTGCTATGACATGAGGCAGACTTTGTCATCCCCTGAACACTGTGAATTGCCTACGAAAAACTTTTATTTACCTCAAGCAATTCGTACAGTAATACGATTTTTACTTAATGATTCTGCGGTAGCATGCATACATTCTTGCCAAATTATATGGCTAGAAATTTTCAACTCAAAATGTTACCTATTGATTAAAAGTAGCTGCGAAATTGGTGGTTTTCCAGACTCAATGGACTTCTGTCATTGTTTTCCATGCCACTTCAAGCAAATGTTCTCTATTTTGCCCACGCTCGCTAACCTAAAGTTATATTTCAAATCTTACAAAAATTAAATGAGACTTCACAAAATATAGTAGAGGCAAGGCTCGCAAGAGAAAGGTGATATCACCAACATTTTGTATTTAGGCCTATGGAATGGATTCCGGTTGTGTGTGCACACGTAATAATAGTGTAAAAGCTAATTAGATCGCTGACTCGTCCTATATACACTTATATAAAATCAGGATTTGTCCTCTTCTTTACGTGCGTGTGCGTGCTTGCCAGATACGCACTTAGCTTTTCTAATTCTTTACTTAATTCAATAATTTTATCAGACACCAACATCCCTCTCTGTTTTTAAACTTTACATTCTTAAATGTGCGCAACACTTCCAGTGCATTGATGAAATATTGATGCATTGCTGCACCATTTTTCTTACTTTTATAAGTAAATCGCTCTTGTACATCACATATGAGGAGCTAATTCATTATAAACAATGATAGAATAAAATTATCTTAGTCTTTAGCTAACAAAAGCAGAGAATTTGCTGATTTTCAGAGCGGGACAGCCTATCCTAATGATACACTTGCACAGCTTGTGCTTGCGCAACTCTGGGTGAAGCACATAAAATACATTTTGATGGTTCATTTGCGTCAATAGTGCACTATGTTAAGGACGCACTATCACAGTTAAATAGGAGGCGTTTTGATTTTTATAGTGTCACTTCGGAGAAGACCGAAATCACTTGCTGACATGAGGTAACCAAGACGCACTGTATTTTCTCACCCAGTCGTTGATACCCAATTAATCGAATAATGGAGAAGTTTCATGTTGTCCGTTAAATTGCGTGGGTTTTAAGCAACAGCATTTGGGTTCTTCAGTAAATGTATTTAACCTGAAATTTTGCGTACACTAGGCGGGTGGAGTAGACGGCGGAGTAGCACTGCAACTCGTCTAATATAGTGCGAGTACCTACGAGAAGGTGGTGAGAGGGAAAACATGAACATGACGTGTGCGCTCTGATGAGCCGAGATAGTGGCTACAGAGATCTATTTAAAGCAAGTGTTCCTGTTTAATCCCCTAAACCTTGATAGCCCACCCAAGTTCTTTGCCAAATATATGGCTGGAATGGCAATCCCACTGCAAAAACTAAGAGGGAATAAACAGTCCAACTATTGATCTAAATAGACCATGAGTGTTGAGAATACGTTACTGCCTGCGTGAGTACTAAGTCGATGTGCTCTTTGGTCTTTTGGTTCCATTGAGAGGCAAGCTCTATTCGCTGTGCTGGTAAATGTGTTTTGGAACTTGCATTGCTAGCAATTAGATGCGCTAATATGGACTAAAGCACGTCCTTGCGACTGATAAATTCTCCACATTGCAAAATCTTTATGAGACACCCTGCTACACATTCATTTTTAACACGCGTCCGATCGCAAAATATTCTTACTTACTGGGACAGGTAACGAAACGCAATGTAGAACGTAATTTAGTGACTGTTTCCTGTTAGCCGTATGTACAATTTGTTTACCTCTTTCTAAGGGGCGAACCGCTCATTGCTAATTACAATGAGTAAGGATATTTTATCAAGTAAGTAGCGTTTACTCACCTTACTCGCAAATCTTCCGGGAATTTCGATTGTGTGCTGTTCCTTTCTACAACGTCTTCCAACCTACTGAAATTCTGTAATGAAAAACGCTAACACACGTGTTGCTATGTCTTCAAATGCAAAAGTTAATTAAACAGTATATAGGCGCATTGTAATGATGGACCAACATTTAACTATGCACGACGCTTTCAAGTAATGCATGCCATCGTTTCATACAAATTACTGAAATGATGAGGAAGGCATGCTTTCAGCTAACCACACTTATACTTTAAGGCTACTTTTAGCTAAATGCATGGCATTTATCCTAAAATTGATGTGAATCTAAGGAGTGCCTACGACTTTCAAATAACAAAAAGGGAAACATTGAGTGTGACGGTGTTTTGTCCGCTGATGTAACAAGGCCATTATTTGATAGCTATCAGAGGACTTTCAATTCGCCGATGCATCCCATATGCTCAGAAGGAAAACCCCTAGAGCGAGGCTAGTGAAGACCAATGTACAGGCGTCTAGCCATTTTTGAGCAGCCGCAAGCAATGCTAAAGAATGCTGTCAATCGTCACACGTTCAAAGCAACAGAGAAAGAGAAGAGCTCATGCACCGGTGACTAGTTGCTTCACCTTATGGCATGCGGAGGCCTCTTCATAGGTGTCGGTGTAAGAACAACCTCGGTCGTGTTTGCTATTCACCACCATCGCTGCCATCATCTCCACGGCTGCGCATACGGTGACCACCACTGCAGCTTTTGCACACATTATCACGCTCACTTCTGCCCACATTGTGGAGCCTTCACGACACCACACTATGGTGTCCACTTCCATGAGTACGAAAATGGCCAGCTTCCACGCTTTGTTTCTTTGGTTGCCTCTGCTTTCTTTAAAACTGACTTGTGTGCTGAGGTGTATCCGCCCGTCTACCAATCGCCTTGTCCCTAATTGTTCCACTTGGTGCCTATGCTCATTGCACTTTTAGCTCTACATCTGTGCTTACCTATTTCCAACAGCACTCTCAAGGTTTTTACTCTTTCAGATGATGTTTTATTTGATCCAACCTGTAAAAATACATGTGACTGGCTTTACATGATATTTTCTATTTAAGTATTAAAGTTGGTGAGAGATCAAGCAAACACCATTGTGGACAGTGATTAACCCTAATAACTTACCAGTCGTAGAGTACAGGTTAGCATCGAACCGCACCAAAGCACTAAGTCTGGTTTATTTAGTATCGGTGGAAATTATGTTTAAAGGAAGTAACCTACTGACATCAAACGCTTAATAACTACTAATGACTTGCCTCAACACCAACGGGGTACAAATTGGCCCTAATAACACTCACTGCGCAGGCGATACGACGATTAGTTCAATAAGTGCGACGATAAGCGCAACTGTTGTGTTTGTTTGCCTGCATTACGTACTGGTCACACACACGGTCCCTTGGATATTGCTCCAAATGCCAAATGGGAACTAAAAATTGGTCCTCGTTAAATTAGCAAGTCAAGCATTGGAACCGTGCATAAATGCAATGCATTTCTCGCCCGAATTTACCTTTTAGCCATACGGTCGCTCTTAATCGTCCTAATATTGGCAAGATTTAAACCACTGCAAGCCAGTGCGCTAAGCCTTTAACATTGCTGCAAAACATATCCATATCAAATTAGTAAAACCTCCAGCGCATTCGTCAAACTGGCTGTAGAGCCGCCAAGTGAGTGCGGGTGAGTGGTTGCAGATTGTAAACATTGTTTAGTTAAAAAAGCTCTCATTTCTTCTCAGCTTGAGTTTAAATTTTTAAATTGATGCAATAGACATAAAATGAAGGGGCCACAAATATTTGTAGTGGTCTTGATGATTGTTTTCGCCAGTTTGCTTCAATAACGCTGATTTTTAGCTTGTCTTCATAATATGAATTTTACCCCTCAATATGCCTTCTTTGCAGCAGTACCTATGTAATTCAGTTTTCCATGTATCGCAGCACACAGGGGTGCACATGATTTGCTGTGTTTACTCCCATTTTTCACATTTGATCTGCCCTATACAATTGTGCAAAGATTCCACAGCTGGCACAATTAAAGACCTTCATGAAACATAGCACTTAAGGCGATGAAACTAGGCGTGCAACCACAACGAGGCAAAGTGCAGTAGATGCGTTTTCTATTTGCAACCTTGTGCCACTTCAAGTTACACTAATGCTTTTAACAATGTCTTCAATTTAAAATCATGCACCAGATCCAGCTCAGAGTAAGAGTC
>LWMJ02000485.1:22323-52188 GCA_001693035.2 Taenia asiatica | reverse complement strand
GCTCCTCAGGACGCCAACAACGCCCATCGTCGTCGACAATGGCAATGGCGAAGAGAATGTGGATGTAGAAACCGACCCATGTGAAGCCACTGGGGTCGCATTAAGCGTCTTTGAACTCGTCATCGCTATCGTCGTGGACAGCTGTGATGTTGCGATTGTACCTATTACTCCTGTTGCAAGTTTCTTTGCTCGGTGTTGGCAAATCATTCACCCTGGAAATAAGCAACGCGGCCCTGTGCTTGGTGGGCTTGTGAAGCACTGAGTGCGGTGCGTGAGTGCCACACGGGAACGAAACGAGGATGAACCTGTACGTTGGATTAGTTGAATCAGATTTTATTATCTTCTCGCGATTTTTAGCTTTGCCTGTTCCATTTTTAGCCCAAAATGTTCCGTTTTTGTCGATTCTACAGCAATGGTATGAGATGAAGACGAAATGGAGTGGGTGTGACGTAATTGGAAGTGTAGTTGTGTTATGAGGCTTTGTTATGTTGGGAAGATTCTCTGTACGATTCATTGGCATGTTCGATAATCTCTTGTCTGATGTTAGAGGCATGAGGCGCATGCTGTCGATGTGTTTGCACGCATGGAATGCTTGCCCAAAGAGGCAGTTTTAATGGCGCCCATATGTGAATGTTGCAACGAGTGGGATGACTTATAGGTCAGGTGTGATTAATTTTTGAGCAAAACGGAAAATGCCAAACGAACTGGTGCTCCAATCGCCTCTGCAGACTCTTGCCTTTGCAGCTTGTGTCGCATGAAATGGTGCAATTTTAGGAGTATTTGTGTGTGTGTGTGTTTAACTGTCATTTGCCAGTTGGTGGTATTGAGTTTGACTTTTCGCTTTTGGATTAGCATTACCTCCACTGGTCATGGACATACGTGATGGTTAGCACATTGTTCCATCCCATATGGAATTAGCTTACGCCATAGGGGATGAGGGGACTGACGATGCGGTGCCCTCACCGAGGAGAGCATGGAGGACGATGCTGAGCAAGGCGAAGGCAACTATGTAATGCGTCGTTGGTTTGTCGAAAGATGGATTTTGGTGATGGATCCAATTGATTGACTCGTCATACCTTCGCGAAATGTCATTGGTATGTTCAATAAATGTGCATGTATTCTGTCCAAAGATGATGTCGCTTTTTGTCTTCGAGGAGGAAAAAAGTTGAGGGCACTACAGTACGTATGTATGAACGGGTGATGGAGATATTCTATTGCGCAGCCGCAGCTCGATCGTATGACCATGTGAAGGCTGCGGACTCTTTTGCTTCAGCAGATGTGGAAAGGGTTTTATTCTGCTGGGCCGCAGTTTGTTGGCACAGGTGATGAGTGCGCTTTAAGGTAAAGTCCCCTTTTGGTGCTCCGATCCCACTGTTAGGGGGAGTGAAATGCTACCACTTAGTCTTGGGAATGTGTAACATGTGGGTGAGTGGGTGTGAGGTGGAAGGATTGGGTTTAGGAAAAGATGACGAGGTGCCTCCAACCACTTTTTTGCAGCGGCATGTAGGCCAAGGAGTTGGAAAGGAGAGGAGGTTGCACAGAGCTTGAGTAGGGTCGTAGTGCCATCCACTCCTCAGGGTGACCCGTAATGTCGTCATTTTGTCATTTCAGTGCGCGATATCTTTAAATAGATGTAATGTCTAGTACCATCACTGGGCAACTGCGTGTGGGTTGGAATGCTATGCTGAACTAAACGGCCAGATGAGGTAGGGATTGTTGTGAGAGGTCGTACGGTTGAATGGCTACAAGCAACATCTGTTAGTGTGCCTGCAGTCCTTCGTATCTTACCCTTGCCCACTGTAACTTTAGTCCACTGGCCTCAACTACCTAGATGAGAGAGCAGTGGAACTTTTCTCTAGTTGTTGACACTGGTCTTTAAACATGGTAAAGTTGTTTGTTGGTAGAACTGTTAAATAAGAAATAACCCTAAACCATTTTCCATAAGTCCAGGCTCGTATCACATGCTTGTCAGAACGAAAGTTAAGTGACGCAGGCACCGGCTATTAAGTTACTAGCTATTTGCTGGATTTCAGAATTTGTGTTGTTAAAACGAATACTAGGTTTTGATTTCAAAAATTTGCTTACTCGAAGTTATTACCTCGTATTCTACATGTGAGCTAATCGTGTGAAATCCTTTAAGAATGATTTCGTGTTGTCTTTCCATTCCTTCATGATAATGCGCCTTTGCCTTGAGGCTTGGGACGGTGTCGACCTCGAGAGCATCATAATACCACGCTGATAAGACACGATAACAAAGCAAATGCAATTTGTAAAAAGCACACTGGAAATATGGAGTGAGGATCGCATGGGATGTAAAAGAGGAATGCTAGAACACATCATTGAGCTCTCTGCTGCAAAATGAAATTTGGAAGTAGTTGAGTGTTTGTAGTGTCGGTAAGAAATGCGAGGTGTTATAGGGAAATTGAGGTGTGGAATTTAAGTGCGGAAGTTTGCAAAAAAAGCAATGACAAAAGGCATACGGTATAGATGGGTTTAAAGATAAAGAAAAATGCTTACTGGAGACTGGTAATTGAAAGGAGTGCAGTGACTGTCAGATTGGGTAATAAACAAGCTCATTCTCAAAAAGATGTGATTAGCATCAATATCACAGTACAGGGGGAAGGAGACCGACGAAGCGTTTATCGTCTCGTTCATGGGTTGTTTGACAGGCTTGGAAGGAGGAAGGCGATGAGAGGAAGTGGGAAGAGAGTTCTATCCGCATAATCTCATATTTCAAAGACAGTGGCAAATTGTCACTCTTCTGATTATGCAATGATTGTGGCACCTTGTTGCTCGTCTGACTCCTACTTTCGATTACGGCCATTTGGGATGGCCACATTGCCTTTGTAGGGAAGATTGGCCCCTGAACCATGCCAGCAGCATCGGATCCTCTCTGTTTGACGCAGCAATAATTTTACTATGGTCAAGAGGCGTTTTACTATGACCAAAATATCAACGTCTTAGGCATGTCGTGTGTATTAGCCTTGGTGCCTTCTCACTGCATGGTATCGTTCACTAATCGCAATGGTTTCAGATGTTTTAATATTTAATATTTAATATTCTTTCCAAGTGTCTATTCTGGGGAAGAATACACTCGTCTACTTAATTGGTCCACAACTTAGGGACAGCCAAACTCATCCATGCGAATCTGAGGCAAAGTTTAATGTGATTCTCTTTTTCTTCAAAAGGCATCTAGGGCGCTGCTGAGCTCAAATAATTTTAAGTCTTAGCAGACAGCGGAGCCGACATTTTAGGATTTCTAGCCCAACCTGTATCGCCTGTGACAGACCGTAGCGGTGCGAAAGAATTGCATTCTTCCGGGCGGGAGAAGCTCTGGTATTCCATAATAGAGAGGCTAAATAATGAAGTCTGTCTTTCGACATCTCTCTCACCCCGTGATCTGCAAGAATGCTGCTTACAACTGAAACGATAGTAGTTGTGAACCACCTGGAAAGGCTTCGTTTCGAAGATTTTCCTAACATGCCTGCACGTCCCTGTGGATATGCTGATATTCGGCAGAACCTCTTACTTTGAATTAAGTTTCCAAAACAGGTGAAACTCCATTTCCAGTCGAGCTCTCAAGGGCGATCCATGACGCTGTGATCAAGCGTCTCTTCAGGTGTGCTCGAGTTTCCATGACTGGCAAGGTTAGCTGGTGGGCGTTTTTTCCAGCACTGATTGCGTTGTGCTGGCTGACGCGGAAGGATTACTAAGGGGAGCGTCGGGAAATACGCTCAAAAGGCGGTAGGGACTGTGTAATGCTCTGTTCGTTCGACTGCCCGTTTCGGCTACAGTCACTTGGGTGGTTATATTGCCCAACTAGGTGGGACAGGCTCTGGGTTGTGCCAGTAGCCCCAGATCCCTTTTCTGAATGCATATTCTGCTCTAGCATTGTCTTTTTCTGTCTTCATTGGAGTGTCAAGATGCTACTGCGCTCTCTTTGAAAAGAGTAAGCCTATTGAGCCTAGACGTCAATCACCTGTTATATGACAGATTGTGGGAGTCTGAAGCATATCATTACGCAGATTGAGGTTTCTAATTGAGCTAGTGATGTAATTGCCAGTGAGGTGGGTGTTGTGCACGCCATATATGTCTCACATATATTCCTACTATATTGAACAGCCTTGCTTTTGGGCAATCGCAGGAGAGGAGGATGAATTTGTGAACATATGGTCTGCCAAATCAACTGAAATGGCATCGCCGTTCACATGGAGAGAAAGGTGTCAAATAGCCAGTAATTCCTAGCCTAATCAACTTAAAAAATGTCTATTATGCCTCCTTTTGGGAACTTGTGTGTTCATTGCCTAGATGTCAGCGGAGAGTACAAGAATTTGCCCTATCGATAAATGCTATAGCTATACTTACAGGCATTGAAATGGGATGTGCCCACGAATGCCTACATTTACTGCGCCATATGGTAGGTGAAGATTTGTGCAAAGACTGCCCACAACGGGGTGTAGAATCGTTAAACGATGAGTAATCCCTGCTATACTGGGTGGCAGGGCCAGGACGATTCATGTCTGGACTTGAATAAGAGACGATATGTAAGAAGGGTGCGCCGGAGATGTTGCTGTCACATTCTATTTGTGTACATGAACTGACTCGTTTGGCCATGTGGTGAATTGAATGCACCACGACTTCTTTAAGAGCAAAAATTAACTTCGATAGATATTTGTGATTTTCAGGGCAAAAATCTGCTGGAAGTCGCGTGTTTTGTAAAGCGAAACAATTCTTTAAGTTAAGTAATTCACTTAGCATTCTAAAAGTCGTTAGCGGTAACTGCTTTCTGCCTCCTTGGTAAATTGGGTCTGTTGCCACACCGAAATGCCATGGTTTTGGCAATGGTGGACCGCAAATTAACGAAAACCCATCCTGATTACTGAGGGAAACATAGTGAAAATGACTGTCCGGCAACCGATTCCACAGGGATGCATCGCATCTTACTAGAGCATTATTTGCTAAGTCTGGACCCCTTGACGACCAAATCGGAATCAGAATCCCACCCTTGTCTTCACCTTGCACGTAACCCAGGTGGGGATAAATAGCATTTTATGGTTTCTTGTCGAGCCTTATATGCATAAATTAACAATAGCCATTTACCAGAAAACCTGATTTTACTCTTTATTCCCAGGGTTTTTTTTATCAATGCGTTTTATCATCAATGCGTGGTAAAGTAGTCTTGCGTGAATTGCTACAATACCCACATTTGTTAACTACGTCTGGAGTATTAGTCATCTCGAATTATTTGGCAGCTGCATGGTTTTAGTTGGAAGCCTTCCATTCAAGGCGAGAAAAGAATTTAACCGCGAACAGGCTTCTCGATCCGTCTCACTACCATATAAAAACTGATTAACATTTGTTTTGATTAGTGACTTACATTAATGCATGCATAGGATGATACGCATGTAAAACTTTGGCAAATTAGGCCGAACACATTGCGTTCTGCTTTTCCCGTTTTGATCTGTATGCGGTCATGATTAGACCCTGGATGATGGTTTGCTGCAGTGAGTGTATAAATATTTAACTGCGTCATATTTTTGCTCTAACCTGGAAGTAATCAGGATTAGGTATCAGGCAATGTTTAGCCATTTGACAGTTACAATTGACAGCAGTGTAGTGCGAATGATTTCAATACCCAAATTTTGACGGCACAAGTACATGTCTGTGATCCCCTTTTTAGTCTTAACTGCAATTTTTTTACTTTACGCATGGCTGTCCCTTCGATTTGATTAGTGACTTACATTAATGCATGCATAGGATGATACGCATGTAAAACTTTGGCAAATTAGGCCGAACACATTGCGTTCTGCTTTTCCCGTTTTGATCTGTATGCGGTCATGATTAGACCCTGGATGATGGTTTGCTGCAGTGAGTGTATAAATATTTAACTGCGTCATATTTTTGCTCTAACCTGGAAGTAATCAGGATTAGGTATCAGGCAATGTTTAGCCATTTGACAGTTACAATTGACAGCAGTGTAGTGCGAATGATTTCAATACCCAAATTTTGACGGCACAAGTACATGTCTGTGATCCCCTTTTTAGTCTTAACTGCAATTTTTTTACTTTACGCATGGCTGTCCCTTCGATTCCTGCTGGCTATGACAATTTTCCTGTTATGCGACAAAGTTTAGATTTGGCCAATTTTGGAAAAAGCTAAAATGGCACAAGTTTATAAGGCCACGCTCCATTTTATTCGTTCAGATGTGGAATTGATTATAAATAAAACATAGAAGCTTATTCCATCCAGTAGTAGCTCTCGTAGCAACCTATAAAATTAAGGCTTGGCCTATGATGAATGATGATGATAGGCACAGAGGATTGGCAGTACTACCCGATAGGACTGAGAGGGTTATGGCGATGATGACAACAGAGGAGTGAAAGTCCATCCATTTGCTAAGCTATTGACGCGTTTGCATTGATATTTTAGTTGATAAAGAAGGCAACAAAGGGGAGGCTTTAGCATTATACGCTGAGGAACGTGGTAATTTTTACCACACTCGTGCCTAATTCATTGCGTGCAATTAGAACTTTTCAAAACAGTGGTCCAGTGAAAAATCTGAATCTGAAGGTCACTTCTAATGGTATAACAAGCGCAAATGCCATTGTTAAGCCCATTTTACGCTTGCCTAACCCTCCTACTTACTTTGGTATTCCTGCCCGTCACTCATTCGTGCTATCATCCTCGCTCCAATTCTGAGTTTCTTCCCACTTATTACCTTTGCCCTTAAAGAAAACATCGGGCGTAAAAGTAGGGGGCAAGCGGTCTTGACGGGGTAGCGTATTTATATCAAAATACATGAGTGTCAGTGGTTCTTCTCATTCTCTTCTGCCTCCTTTGCATGCAATACAATGCACGGACTGTAGCAAAGTAAAAACACTTAAAGACAGTTAAGTTTGCTTCCACAGAACCACCTACAAGTAATACTCTCCAAAGTCCACACCAAGTGGCACTGAGGGTCACCACGCAACATGTGCTACTAACCGTTCTACACGGGCCAGATTCAAATTAATCCATCATGCAAAAAAACCGTCAGATATGGTGGTTTATGTGTTGCACCGCCTCCTATTGTTTGTTCTGCTTCGCAGTGTCATCCCACCATTCAGCTATTCCTCAGTGCCTCACTCAGGCTTCTTTCCTCCTTGCCTCCTATCTTCTTTACATTCGCCTCTTCCGTCATTCCCAACCTCCCACCCTGCCCTTCTAGAGAAGTCAGAGGGCCAAATTGGATGCATATCGTAAAAATTAAAGGTGGGCTATACTATTAATCCCTTTCAATCCCTCTCGTGCTATCTTCTCCTCCTTACTTCATTTGTATGCCTCGAATCAACATCATCCTACCTGATATCCAGTGCGTGTTACATGAGAAGGAAAATCATGATTTGCGTCTTCAAGTGTGCCTTTGAAAAGAGCATCATGTTTCCCCGCCAAGATGTATCTTCTTATTTTACTTATCTCCTTGGCTAAATGAGTGGGCAAGTAAATCAGTTGAGGAAAGAAGGCAAGACATAAAGAATGCTGCATCCTAGAACTATACAGAGTCATTCTACGGTGTCAATTTCCAATACTCTTTTCATTTTCGACAAACTCTCTCCTTCTAATCACACGGCTTCTCATCGCTTCTCCTCCATCTCAATCAATCCTTTATCTCTCTCAGTTGAATATGCCAGCTGCTTCGCGTTCACGGTAGAAATGCATTCACTGTTACTGGCTTCAGCAATGCAAAACAACAATTTTTCCAAAGCATAGATATTGGGGTACGCATCAGAAACGACCATTTGTCATTTAAATAGCAGTCTTTTGAGGTGAACCACCGATTTCTCGAATTGATTTCTACCCTGCACTACGCTTGCTGCGCCGAACTCACTTTTATGTCTCTCGCACGTGTTTACTATCACCAAATAAGCAGCAGCATCATCTTTGATGGGTGTCTCCTTTTGCTCCTACTATGTAAGGGGATGGAGGAGTGAGACGTTCTTGTGCCTTTCAGGTAGAAAAGTAGGGTAAGAAAATGAACTGCAGAGAACGCTTCTTTCTTTTTCGATCAAGTTAAATGCATGGTGCGCAGACGGTTGGACGTAATGCAAGACGCAATGCTTAAGAGCATATAGAGCGTAGTATGAGGGAATTGATACACTCACCGAAGATGTGTTTGAATAGTGCATGAGAAAAGGAGGCTTAGACAAGGGAAACCCTTCCCATTAGCAAAGTAAAAACACTTAAAGACAGTTAAGTTTGCTTCCACAGAACCACCTACAAGTAATACTCTCCAAAGTCCACACCAAGTGGCACTGAGGGTCACCACGCAACATGTGCTACTAACCGTTCTACACGGGCCAGATTCAAATTAATCCATCATGCAAAAAAACCGTCAGATATGGTGGTTTATGTGTTGCACCGCCTCCTATTGTTTGTTCTGCTTCGCAGTGTCATCCCACCATTCAGCTATTCCTCAGTGCCTCACTCAGGCTTCTTTCCTCCTTGCCTCCTATCTTCTTTACATTCGCCTCTTCCGTCATTCCCAACCTCCCACCCTGCCCTTCTAGAGAAGTCAGAGGGCCAAATTGGATGCATATCGTAAAAATTAAAGGTGGGCTATACTATTAATCCCTTTCAATCCCTCTCGTGCTATCTTCTCCTCCTTACTTCATTTGTATGCCTCGAATCAACATCATCCTACCTGATATCCAGTGCGTGTTACATGAGAAGGAAAATCATGATTTGCGTCTTCAAGTGTGCCTTTGAAAAGAGCATCATGTTTCCCCGCCAAGATGTATCTTCTTATTTTACTTATCTCCTTGGCTAAATGAGTGGGCAAGTAAATCAGTTGAGGAAAGAAGGCAAGACATAAAGAATGCTGCATCCTAGAACTATACAGAGTCATTCTACGGTGTCAATTTCCAATACTCTTTTCATTTTCGACAAACTCTCTCCTTCTAATCACACGGCTTCTCATCGCTTCTCCTCCATCTCAATCAATCCTTTATCTCTCTCAGTTGAATATGCCAGCTGCTTCGCGTTCACGGTAGAAATGCATTCACTGTTACTGGCTTCAGCAATGCAAAACAACAATTTTTCCAAAGCATAGATATTGGGGTACGCATCAGAAACGACCATTTGTCATTTAAATAGCAGTCTTTTGAGGTGAACCACCGATTTCTCGAATTGATTTCTACCCTGCACTACGCTTGCTGCGCCGAACTCACTTTTATGTCTCTCGCACGTGTTTACTATCACCAAATAAGCAGCAGCATCATCTTTGATGGGTGTCTCCTTTTGCTCCTACTATGTAAGGGGATGGAGGAGTGAGACGTTCTTGTGCCTTTCAGGTAGAAAAGTAGGGTAAGAAAATGAACTGCAGAGAACGCTTCTTTCTTTTTCGATCAAGTTAAATGCATGGTGCGCAGACGGTTGGACGTAATGCAAGACGCAATGCTTAAGAGCATATAGAGCGTAGTATGAGGGAATTGATACACTCACCGAAGATGTGTTTGAATAGTGCATGAGAAAAGGAGGCTTAGACAAGGGAAACCCTTCCCATCCATTTCAAAGACGTCATCAGACCTACGTCCTACGTGTGTACGGTGATCCCTTATGTGTGCGATCTCAATTCGCAAGGCATTAAGTTATATCGAGTTGATCAGGTGACGCATATATTCCTAGACTGATTGACTTATCCACTCATCTAAAAATGTAACTAAATAAAATATGAAGGAAGCGACTTAATGAAAGAAATTTGGATCTTTTTAAATGGCACAGTCTAAGAGGCAAATCACAGATTTCCTTATCCAAGTGATTCACACCGAATTCCAGGCATGATAGTATTGAAACGCTGCACGCGAATGAATTCAGGAAGAAAGAAGAGAAGTTAACACAAAGAAAGGAACATGACTTGTCCTTATTTTTTTACGATATTTGCCTTTCTTAACCCTATGGTGCCTTTGGAATGACGAAGTGAAAGATTTGGAGTGAAGAGGTGATGAGGAGGGTTGCGACGAGACTGGGGGCTAAAAAGTAGGCCTGAGGCAAGGACAAAACCAAGCAGGAGGGAGCACAAGCGAATGACTAAAAAATGGGAACGACAGCGTGGCGAGGCAAGATTAATAGCTTCGATGACACAACACATAGTGCAGCATGTGTAACGCTTTGATGGTTGATGAGCCAATTCGAATCTGGCACTTGTGAATCGATTGGTAGCACGTGTCGTCACGGGCTGCCTCTCAGCGCCGTCTAGCATATCTTGTAGGTGTTTTGTGGGAGCAGACATCATTTGCCTTTGCACTTTTCTTATCTTGGCCGAATTTTGCGCAACATAGTGGATGCAAGGGAGGTGGAGGAGAATGAGACGGGCCACCGACACCAATGTGCTTTGGATGAAATGCGCTGTCTTGTCTGGACAGCTTGTCCTCAGCTTTTCAGCTTTGGGGTATTCAGGGGCAGCTGGGCAGTGTGAGGTATGACTTGAGTGAAGGAACTCGCCACTAACTCCTAATGATTGCTACAGAGCTAGTGCAGGTACGCTTCTGCTGCTTACTTTAAATTGCATGCCTAGACCAACTATTGCTTTCCATCAGGAAGAACAATGGCGGTGATTGCATCACAAATAGAGAAAAAACAACACGAATGTTGAGCTAAACTCGACGAAAAAACAGTTGTGTGGGGAGCGAGGATTAAACGATTACAGAAGCGAAGTAGGGGAAAGGAGGGAGAATTGCCATTCTGCACAGTTTTGTGGCATTGCGTTCCTCATTCCACTTCCTCTCTTCCACAAGCTCGTAAATTCCTTTGTTTACCTATTTTTCTGGCCATGTACTCGAGCGAAGTATGTAGGAATCGGTTTTGCGGAAGTAATATGAGTTTCCATCAAGCGGCACACTCGACGAAGCAGCTCATAGTTTACATTGATAGGGGAAATACACTAGGATACCGGTTGCGACAATGCTGGAATTGCGCATGCAAATGAGACAAGGAAGGAGTAGGAGAGGTTGGGGACATAACTATTCCTACTTTTACGATATCCAACTTCGTTGGCACTTTGACGTCTTTTGAACGACACAATGAGAGGTTGCGGGAGTGGCGGGGGAGGGGGTTGCATAGACATTGGGAGGGAGGCGGTGTAGGTGAATGATGAGAAGTGGACCGGAGGTGAGAAGATAACGAAGAGGAATTGAGGCACCGATGAAGAACTGGATGGTGATAATGACGATAACGTGAGAAGCAAGATGAATGGTAGAAGGCGGTGGAATGCGTGTGCGAACATGTGTGGTAATTAGTGGTGTGATCAACCTCCTCTCACTGGATCGGTGGCACGTGCCGTGAGGTGGCTTCTTGAAAGCAGGCATCACTTGCCTTTGTGCCTCTTTACTTTGGCCTAATTCCGTTCATCACGGCGCACGTGAAAGAGGCGGAAGAGAAGGAGGAAGTCGACTAACACCTTTGTGCTTCGATTGAAATGCGTCGCCTTGCCTCAGAAAAGTACGCTGGTGTAAGTGCAGCGTGCGTTCTATTCAATCGACGTCCCCGGAGCTAACGTTGCATTGGCCGACGCAAGCGTGAAATGCAATCAGGTACGATTGTTGTGAGGTGGAGTACTTTGGAACTGCTACATGTGATGCAGTTTCAACGGAGGTCTAGTTCGTCTGTGGTAAGTGAGGGCAATAAGCATGGTTTGTTTGTGGCCTCTACCGTCTTTGTGCTCTCATAACCTTGGACAATTAGGGACATGGAGGACATGGCGACTTCATGCCGCCAAGGCACCTCATCCTCAAAAGAATTATAATCATTCCCTCTATATCCGCGGGGCCACCTTGCTGGAGAAGCTCATCTCCCTGGCTGTGGACCTATAAGAGGACGCCAGTAACCTCTTGCATGCAACGGCCGTGTCAAGATCGGTACTCAGCGTGTCTCTCTAATGGTGTTTAGAAGACTCGCTCACAACTAGCACACACACACACACTATACCGCCTTTCTTTTCTGCTGATAGGGGTTTTCGCTTTCTTACACAGAAATGCCAAAGGTGCTAAAGCACAATTGGCCGAATCCCCAGCACATTCAAGTCAATCAAGTGGCGACGGAATTACGTCAGGTATAAATTGATGCCGCACTCAGCATATCCAACAAGAGAACACTCAAATGGAAGGCTGTTGTAGGCAAAAGTAGAGATGTTCAAGAATTCATAAAGTAGTGGCAAGTGATAATCAGGAATGATAGCATACATTGCGCGCTCAAAGCAAGATGAAAGTAGAGGAGAGCTTGCACACCCTCGACTACCTCCTTCACCTCCATGGTATCCGGAGTCGCCTCCACAAGCGTCAGTGTAAGCACAACCCTGATCGCGGTTGCCGTTTACCACCATTTCTGCGAACATTTCCACGGCTGTGCACAGTGTGGCACCACCTCACACGACCAAGCACACGGCGTCCAACATTCCGTCTTCTGCACAGACCACAATGCCCACTTCTGACCACATTGTGAACCCTTCACTACCTCATCCCACGGTGCCCGCTTCCACGGATACGAACACGGCCAACTTTTCAAGCCCGATTCTTTGGCTGTACCTATGCTTTCGTTGAAACCGACTTGTGTTCTGAGGTGCGTCGGCTTGCATACTAGTCGCCTTGTCCCCACTTGTTCTGCGTGATGCAAGCGCTCATTGCCCTTTTGGTTCTACATTCGTGTTTGCTGATCTCCAACAATGGTCTCGCGATTCCACTATTCCAGGTGATGTTTCGAGTGATTTGTAACCTTTGAGTTGCGTGGACTGACTTAGCGTAGCTTTATTCTCTTAATCGCAAAAGTGAATGGGAAGTCCAGCAAACATTTCGATGAATGGTGACTGGTCTTGCCAATGTACAGATCGCAGAGTGCAAACTGGCGTCGAGCTCTACCAAGCCACTAAATCCGACTCATTTATGTTCCATTTGTAGTGCTGTTAAAAGTGAATGACCCAATGGCTTCAAATGCTTTCTCGGCAGTAGATAGCTTCTCACCATCAACAGTGCAGCGGTTGGCCTTCATAGCACTCACCGCGTGGCGATGTGATGACCAATCGGAAGGTGCAGCCATAAGGACAAGTGTTTTGATTTTCTTTTCATCTGCATCCATACGCATGGAACCCTGACTACTTTTCCCAAAGGTGTGTTTCTTTATTCGTGATAATAGGACTTGCGACAGTATTTATCGTTGAAAATATGCCCAAATGCGAATTAGTCTCCGTCCAAATTTACCTTCCCAACTGAATATTCACCTTTTATTCGCCTATAAAATTTGACGAGATTTAAAATTCTATAACCAAGTGTCCCGAGCCTTCAACAATGTTGCACCAAACAATCACACCACAGGTCAAGAATACATCACGCATGTGTAAACCTGGTTATAGAGCTATTCAGCAAAGCCAGCTGAAATATTTGGCTTAAAGAACTGTCATCTTTTCTCAGCATGAATTTAAATCTGCTCTAGTAATGCAATAGATGTAAGATAAAGAAGTTATAAATGTTTGTCGTGGCCTTGATGATGGCTAATGCGAATTTGCTTTGGAATCACTGAGTTATCTGCTCCACTTCGTAATGCCTTCTCTGCTGCACTGCGCAATTAATTCCCATTGTGCAAGGATCGCAGCATCCTGGCGTACAACTAATTTGTTGGAGGCCATCTTCAATATTTCCACATTTGGTGCATGTCCCATATGGACCGAAAGCCGGAGTAATAAATGCCTCCCTTCCCCGCAATGATTGCCCTGTTTTTCTCTCTGGCTCTTAAGCAGTACTCTCCTACATCGTTTGCATTTCATATGTGTAAACTGGATATTATCCGCTGCTTCACTTTGGGCTGTTAAGCTGAGCAGCAGGCATTCACTGATGAGGACCCAAGTTCCGACCTCATCCTCCCTCTATAACAAATGACTTCGTTAGCTTACTCACAATAGCATAGAATGATCTGATCAGGTTAGATGCAAACCTCATCTCATTGTTGACACGGTGAATCGCAAATGCATTGCTCGTTTAAATTTAGTAGGCCAAGTTGCTTGGATTCAGATAATTTGTAAATTGGTTTTCGGTTATTTAGACCTAAGAACTTAGCAGCATAATGTTGACTCACTATGTGTTAATATTGCCTATAGACCTGTCTCTTAATTATCATCCATATACCCCGTCAACTGTTTATCTCCAATTCTCTTTCCCCATTTCCTACAGAGAAAGAGTACGATGCGACAAATGCAGCGACCGACTCCGTTGTTGCTGACCTATTACGGCAATGCCACCTTTAGCCCACAGCTGCGAGATCCTCAATGCAACAATCAAACCTGAGGTCGCTTGCATTCGTCTCGCCTTACCCCGCTGTTGTGTTACACTCAGCGCTTGCTCAGGTGATGTTTCTCCCATGGAAGCGCACATCGCTCTATACTTGATCGCGTCTCTAACTGTGCGGCTATTGGTAAATTTGCCATCTTAATTACACTTATGCCCCACTAACTCCCTGTCTCTGTGTGCTTTCTCTGTTTTAGGTGGCGCCCATCTAAGACACCGTCGCTGAGTGGTAGGTCAGAGCTGCTGTCGAGGTACTGGTGGTCCTTACTGCAATTGGAACAGAGGGCATTGCTGCTCATGATTTCACCGTCACTGTTGCTTTAAGTACCTGTCAACGAGGTTACTAATTTGTTGACTCCTTCATCTATGTGAAGAAGTGTGTCGATACGATGGAAGTTTGTGAAAAGTTGCTCAAATCAATCATGGGTTGGTCCGGTATGGACTATTTCTCTACAATCCAGAGGCACTGCCACCAACTGTCGAACACTGTCTCAGTCAAGTGTTTGATGGACAGTAATCCACTAATGGGTACTGCCTTTCCATGCGCAGCCTCGTGAAGCAAGGGATCACAGACGAGGTCGTTTGAGGTGGAGTGAGGTGTCAGTTGGAAGAGAAGACAAGGTGGCTGCTTTGTGCAAGAAGCCACTTCATCTCAGTCAAAGCAGGGATGCAAACCAGGGTCCTCGATTCTTACGAGGACAGGAAGCTCTTTATATTTGTGTTTGAGACAAAATTGTAAAATCTCTGATGGTTCCTTTCGAGCCTTTTCACATTCTTTATCCTATACCGACCTAATCTCGCACGCCTCATTTCCCTGTCCCCACTTTGCGGCGCCTGATAGAACTGGTCCAGACACAATGTGAGCAACCAGAAGAGACTGACTCCACACCCACTTTTGTTGTGATTTCCATCCTATTCGTTATTGGTTATTGGTTATTTCTAGCGTCTTCTGTTGTCCTTTTGCCTGCAACGATGGCATCACCCAAATCCTGATGGGGGATGTTCTCGAGTTTAAGGTACAAGTGCACACTGCTCGGGTGAAATTGCTCATCATCTTCATGCACGTCGTCAAGGTGATAGGCGATAGCTAAAGGTTGGGACCACTGCCTCTGCACAGCACGAAGGTGGGTGATTCATGAATTCTGAGGTCGCGGAAAAGAGGGTGTAGGAAGTGATTGGTGGTAGTGCAGTGCGAGACGCACAAGAATGCGACGTTTGGGAAGAGCACATCCAACGGACGTTGGATTCTGCAGGCGAATCTTTTCCATTGCATATGATGTGGTCTCATCACTTCCTGATGCTTCGTGAAAGGAGAGTAACACTCTCGACAAATGAACATCACGCCGCTCTAAATTCTAGGTTAGCAGAATAGTGAAGTGGGAATGTTCTACAGTAAACTGAACTACCGCTTTGGCGCGTGTCCTTGCGTAAGCCAATCAGCTTCAAGTGTGCTTTCTATTGGCTTAAGACGCTAAGGTTTTTTCAAGTGTCCCGTCTTCCCCATGCCATGCTTCGCCACAAGGGCACATCACTAATTGGAGAATGAGTTGCAAAGAAGATGGTAAAAAAACGGAATAGTAATAATTAAATCAGTCTCATTTGTGTTTGCATTAAGTTCAGCGCAATTTTGTGCCGATTAATTTTCTGTGCATGGAGATAAATGGCGATATAATCCTTTACATGACCAACGATAAAGTGCGCATGCCACTTTCTGTTGCAACTTTTCGTCACATAGTGGTCAAATGGCAAGTTGAATATAGGAGAATGTGATAGTAGTTTTTGCAAACATTGACTGTTAGAACGCATTTATTTGCTATCAAGCAACGTCAGTTTGCACAACCCATCACCCAATCTTAAATAAAACCACATATGGCAGCTTAATTTGATGACCTTCGTTGGCGTCCATGGTACGCCGATTTCTGATATCAACACAGTGCTGCCACGCTTTTCAATGTTGAACAATAGCTGTACGGTGCTTTCTTCTGTCGCATTCAAGGGCCGCTTCAGTAATTTAGACAAGGTGGCAAAGTGTACGTATGGAAGGGGGGTTAGATATCACTGTTTGTCACTCCAATCGGAGGCCATGGCGCCAAGTCCACCTGTTTGAGTGTTCCTCGGCAACGGCTCGAAGACCAGTCAGAAACCACTGCTCCTCGTCGTAAACGGAGGGTAAACTGCTTGCGATTGCAACATTAATTACACTCTACATAGACATAGACAGCCTAGAATAAATCACACTATAGGATTAAGTCGTATAAAGACATCTGCGGTGTGGCAGCTCAATTCAATGCAAATTTTGTAATGGAGTCCAAGTGCTGCGAAAGACAGTACCTTATTTGCATGCAGATGAACAGCATGGCTGCCAACCTACCCCTGCATCAATACCTCAAATCCTAACGTCCATTTACTCAGCGGACATGATACATTTACGCAACAAGCGCAATTGGATTAATTAGACGGCATTCTTCTACGACAAGCTGGATGGAAAACAAAAGGCCTCGCAATAAACGAACATAAATAAATTGCGATCGACTCGTCGACTCAGTGGGATAATATAGAGTCCAAAAATGCATTCAAACAAAACGGGAGTATTTCTACAAACAGTAAAAAACGCCTGTAACACAATTCTTGAGTGAATGCTTTATTTGGACGCTGTAGCGTCCCAAGACTTCCTTTAAGGCAAAAGAAGGCATAGTACAAGGGTAAAATACATGTTCTGGGAACAGAGGGCTTGGAGGCTGTTGGTACGACCCGGAAGGCCGGCCAGCCGTCTAGCACAACATGACCACCCAAGTGACCGAAACTGGCAGTTCGAACAAACAAAGTATTACACTGCGTTTTTAAAATATGATGATAAACGCCAATTAGCCAATGCTTTGATTTACTGATCCAATGCAACAGGATAACTTTGCGCTATTATGATAACGGTAGAAGGCTTACTACCGTGCTGCATTCACTAAAGTACCCACAGGCATAGGCTAGTATTGAAGCCATTTCCAGCGAGACACAAAGTAACTAGGAGTTGAGCTCACGTAAAAGCTCTTTTATTATAAGTAGTGCAATCAGTCATCGACCTCTGTTATTATAGCCCTATTTGGTTATGAGGGTGGCTAATGTTAACACCAATTCCCTGAATAGGCAATGATTGCACACCAAAAGAATGTTATTGAGAGCATTGCAGAGGATGCTGCATTGCCTCCATTAATCCTCTCTCATCCCCGTGTGCTAACATTCCCATTGGTAAGTTTCAAGCTTTACGCCAACGAGTGCAAAGCCCCGCATTGTTTTTTTGAGTGTAACAATGAGCAAATTCATTTTGATGAAATTTTAACTTGCAGATAGACCTCATCCTTGACTGCTCTTTGCTCCATAACACTTGAACATCACGTCTACGGTAAAAAAGCAAGCATCAACAAACGGAAAGCAAGCACAAAATTGAACGTTGTTGTCTCAACCCTTAGTTGTGTACAATTGTAGGTGGTTCAGCGCTCTCGTCCTCTAACTGTTTATCAGCACAATCACGTTTCTTCAGCCTTTGCCAAGTGAAACGGCAATTTCGCTGCCGCAACTTCTTCGGATTTTATGCGGCAAATATGCCGTAACATAACAAAGTAGGTTAGACCCGGTTGTTAAAGCAGACTTACACGAAACTCAGCAATCAGGATTGACTGACACGCCACAGCATAGTGGCACACATTCACAGGGAATCAAATCAGTTCTAGAGAACGGCGCAAAGTACGGTAGGTACGGGCTTGCTTGACTAAATTATAAGTTAAACAATCGCATTTATAATTGCGCCTAAGCAATGACTAGACGACAAAGCTCTGGCCCATAATAGCGACCTGGATGGAAATGCTGGCATGTAACATTGAGACGTGAGAATTCGTCTGCCTTATACCGTTAAAGTAAGGCAGAATTCGTTGGAGCCAGTTGCCAAGGCAACGATGAATGACTCTGGCATTTGTATTGTTGGTAGTATGGCGTGCACGTTCATTCCAAACTCTAAAAGTGAGTTTTAATTTGATCCAGCTAAAGCATTCCTGGATAATGAGCTCAATGCAAAGGTGGTCACTTTTACAGGCTGACCAAAGAGATGGGGAATACCGGTCTCTGGCTCCTTCGGGTGTGTCCGTGCAAGATGCAGCTGTACCCACAACTTTAAATGGCCAAAATAAATTACCTACAGTTAGTCATCAGATCCATTTGCATGCGGCAATGGTACGCTAGGGAAACTCCTTATCTTTAAGAGTGTATGTTTATGCAAAAGTACCAGGGAATATAAAATAGTCTTGGCGCATGATTAATGCTTTGAATAGGCAGCACTTTACGCTAAAGAAACTTAAGAACCACTTTCTTACAACAAATATTTTCTTCCAAGCTTGGAAAAAACAGTTTTTGGAGCTGGTGATGATCCTGCCTTCTAATTCACCGAACTCCCAATTTGGTGATTGAGACGGTGACGAAAGGGAAATGAAAGAATTACTGAAGTCGCCTTTTTAGCTTACGTTTAACCTAAAGCATAAGTTATTGTTCTTTATCAGTCCCATCGCCCTCTGCGAAGAGCTAAATTGGTCATGAAAATGCCCGAAAACTGTTAGCAAAAATGACAGGAATCCTAGTGTAAGAAAGAATACCAAGGCAAGGAGTGATTTAAAACAACCTGGTGTTGCAAAATCTCAACCAAGCAAAAGTTCTTCATGAAAAAATACTCAAGGACGAGATCCCATCAAATTATACAGAAGGCGCGCCAAAAGCAACATTGCCTCGATAACTCGTTCGCGAGAGCATCTTCGCGCCTCAAACACACAAGCGAGCTTAATGCACTTGATTACAGTTGGGAACAGCAATAATAGGAAGATGAAGATTGCATAACGATGAAAGTGCTGATATCCAGGTTACAAAACTTCCGTCGAGTCATCTTGCTTTCGATTTCAGCATTGCACGCGCTCCTCTACCTCAATACATCCTTTGGGAATTCTACCCACTGAATGCGATTTAAAGATGGAAGGAGGTTAATTTAGAACAACCTCTTGAACGACTTTCACTTTCACTGAATCATCATTCACTGCCAACAATACCAGCACATTATACGAGTCTAAGACCGGCACTCCTTGACCGATGCCAGTACTACTCACTTGAATATCAGTAGGCAGGAGACCAAACACTGTTAATAATGGATCGTCTTTCACCTATGCCCTTCTGCATGACATCAATAACTCTGCCTCCAGCCACATACCCTACCACGTGTTCAATTACGGCTTGATGAAGGTATCACGTAAAGGTTCGACTTCTTACTTATTGGTTATTTCTCCAACAGACTCACCAGTATGACTAATTCCTACTTCCCAAACTCCAATAAAATGGGTCAGAAAATTAAGTAAAGTTTGTAATGCACTTCGCACACACTGCGCTTGTCAACAAGGTCACATCGCGTGACACCTCGACTTCCTCGCATCCCTTCCCAAATCAAATTGGTGTCTCAATAGCTTAGGAGAGCTGGAGTTGGAACAAATCTCGAAGCCACTCATCTTGTATCCAAACAACCGTCCATCATTTGTTCATTTATTTATCCACTCACTTACTCACCCTCCTTTTACTGCGCATCTGATGTCAGGTGCCGGGACTATTGTGATAGTTGGGCCATCAGTTCCACTCAGCCTCTTGTCATAAATGTCCACACTATAAACGATCAAGTTGTACGTAATGTGCTTTCAAAAGAATGCTGAATGCTAAAGCACCAGTCACTCCTGTGTGATGATGGGCAAGCGCAGAGTTGAAAGACGAATGCAAGCTTCACTCAATGTCAGATTTCCTTCGACGCTGATCAGCAATTGCTTTGTTAAATAATTTGAGGACAGCTAAAGTTACTACCTGTGTTAAAATACTCATCATTCTGCCTCATCAGCCAATTTTTGGTGGTTGTACTCTAACATCTTTTCGAACATGCAAAGTACTAGATGCAAAATGGCCGACTCCATTTTATCCAGAGACAGTATGCCGATTTACTATAAGTTGCACTGAGGACGCACTTCCGATGCTCCCATAGGGACCGACAGAATCACCACTGTAAGCATGCATGCACTCAAACCAAGAATAGGGAGAAAGCGTCGAGGAAGTGATGGTCCGGATCCAAAGCCTATTTGCTGTTTTGCAGCCAGACTTCTCACAGTTCTCTACGAGACCTGACCACTCACCTTACACTAGTTTTAGAAAGTCCGACAATGCCCAATCTGATAACCGTACCTTGGCACTTGACTGATAAGATTACCAAAACTTTAAATTGTTTGAGCTTAGTAGTGCTCTAGAAGCCTTTCTGAGGCGTAGAGAATCGCATCAAACTTTGCCTTTGATTTGCTTGGAATAGTTCGACTGCATTCAAGTTGCGAACCAATCAATTGGGCAAGTACATTCTCCACCACAAACAAACATCAAAACGGAACAAAAATACGATGCATCATCTCTCGCTATGATTCTTAATATTTAAAACAACCTAGAGTAGCGAACGCCATATGATATTCCTAAGAGAGTAATATTTGTTTGTGTTTAAACTCTACTTAATTATAGCGAAATTGCAGTTGCATCCCACTCGAGACTTCTCCAAAGGCTAATGAAGATATAATGCGCGAGTAGAAAGGAACTGCCGCTGTTGCTACTGGTGCTGCTGGCACGACTCGGGGCTAACCCACCCCGGAAAGGCAATCTGACGAACCCAATTCGCCATAACCAATGCGGGACTCAAACAAGCAAAAAAGTGTAATAATTTAATTGGTCGAACTGCCGATTCCAATCACTTGGGTGGCCATCTTGTACTGTCCGGTTTGTCGGCTCTCGAGTCGTGCCAACTATCCTCAATCCCCCTGTTTCCAGAATATTTATTTCGTCCTAGTACTATGCCTTCTTTTGCCCTCAAGGAAGTCTCGGGACTCTACATTGGTGGTAGCGGAAAGCGGACCCGACTTTGGTGGATTTTATTCTGCTCCATACGGCTTCTGGCAAACTACGGATGGGAGAGCCTCTGGCATCCCATAACAGAAGGGCCGAGATCGAAGTTCATCTTCGGCACCTCCCTCGCTCTCGTGTTCTGCAAGGAAGCTATTAACAACTGAAGCGACACTAGCCGTGGACTCCATGTCCAGTAGAACTGCCAAGAGGGATCAGTGACGTTGTGGTCAAGCACCCTCCGTAAGTTCTCCCCCTCCCCTGTTATTGGGCAACTCGCCTCCCCTCGCCAAAATGTGCATCACCAGATGTAGAATGTACAAGACGCCATTCAAAGGCATCGTCTTATGCTTTGCACACTTGGATTGCGTGCATCTATTTCCTATGAGGCCTGATCGCCCCATTTCCTCAGGGTTCCACAGTACGCTCGCGCTTCTTCTACGGCATCAAAAAAGCCTGAAATCACAGTATGTGTTGTGTGTGTCTCGACCCATTCGAAAACCTGGGTTCGCACCCTCGTCTTTCATTGAGGCACATTATCGTGGGAGAGGAGGACTAAGAAGTGCGTATTTGCGGCACTGAGTGCTACGCGGAATTGATGGCGCTACAAGAACACATACGCTTGCATCTTGATGACTGAAACGGTTAGCTCGTAGGTGCTTCTCGCAGCACTGATTGCGTTGTGATGGCTGACACGGGAGGCTGGCTGAGGGGAGCGTCGAGGGCGACGCTGAAAGAACGGAGGGGCTGTGTAGTACTTTGTTTGTTCGAACTACTGGATTGGGTGACTTAGGTGGCCATGCTGTACTAGCCGATTGGCCAGCCTCTGGGCCGTGCTAACAGCCCCCAAGCGCTCTGATTCTAGAATATATATTCTGCCATAGTACGATGCCTTCTTTTACCTTAAAGGGAAATCTTGGGATCCCTAAGAGCACCTTATTGTTATCTCTAAGAACACTAGTAGTGCCTCGTTCTTACCACTAATCGCATTTTTTGGTTTCCCAATTTCAAGTTTAATTTATCTATTTCTAGACATCACCTCGCATTTAGTGTTCACGCTGCAAATGCTCTACTACTCTTCAACTTCGCTCTACAATCGTGTTCATTTTCGTGCTCTTAGACTTTACATTTAAAACCCAGTTAGCACTTGCTCTGCATTTCCACAGTGTGCTTTATATTAACAACAATTGCTTTGCTATAGCGTTCTGTCAGTGCGGCATTTCGATAACCTCAAGGTTGTTGCTGTCCTCACCCTTAGTGGCGAAAGTTCTTCAAAATAAAGTAAATACAAGACAAACTTATTCTAAATAACTTGAAAAATACCTTTTTATCGGGACCTCAGGTTAATAACACTACTTAGCCCCCATTTACATGCTTTCAGCTAATGAAATAGTGCAACGCTATGCGTTTATTTTGCAATAATTTGCCCAAAACAACCGGTTAAATCCAGGACGCAGCTATTGTTTTTATAGCTGGTGCCTACATCATCCCACTTTCGTCCTGACAAGTACTTACCACAAGCCTATCCTCATGGAAAAGCATTCCAAATCATTTCTGATTTTTCAATCATATTATCTACTTGTGTCGAAATGTGCATCAAACAACCTTAATTTGTTTGGAGCCCAATGTCAACAACTGGAGGGAGGTTCCACTGCCCTGCCAACAGGGCAGTTAGAAGACCAGTAGATTAAAGTAACATTTGGCAAAGATACCAAGGATTCCAGGTACGCTAGAGGATGCCATTAAAGGATATTCAGCAAACTGACCTCCCACCACACCTTGCATCGCATCTGGCCACTTCGTTCGGCATATCATTCAGTCCCTCGCAGTCGTTCGGTGGTAATACTAGTCGTCACACCTATTTAAAGGTACCGCGCATTGCAATGACAACACAACGACATTTCGAGCCACCATGTGAAGTAAAAGGTACTAGGACTTTACTCAAGCTGTGTGCAGCCTTCTCGCCTTCCCGCTTTCTTGGCATACATTTCGCTGCAAAAGTGGATGAGGGCATCCCGTCCTCTCCTCCCAAACACAACCCTTCCTCCTAACACCCGCCCACCCACTCAACCGCCTACAGGTTACGCATCCTGCACCTCTTCAAGTTCCCCTCAAGGCCAGGAAGCAGATTTTTAATTTTAACAGTTAACTACACATTCGACAGTGGGATTAAACCACCAAATAGAGGTAGTACTTTAGAGCACTCACCACTTGTGCCAACAAACTGCAATCCAACAAAATAAAACATTTCCACACCCGCTGAAGCAAAATATGCCGCGGCTGCGCTCAACCATGCGAATGGGCTACGGCTGCGCAATAGAACATCTTCATCACCAACCCACACATACCTACTGCAGTTCCTTCAGCGACTCCCCTCCCCAAAGACGAATGGAGACAGCACACTCGGGCAGAATGCATAGATATGCATTTAGCATACCAGCAACCCATTCCGAGAAGGTACAACAACGAGGCAACTAAGTAGCCCCATCGCCTAAATTTGTCATTCAACAAACCATCGACGCATTGCATAGTCACCCTCGCCTTGTCCAGCACCGTCCTCCGGACTCTCCTCGGTATGGATACTGTCGTCAGTGTCCTCATCCTCTATGATGTAAGCTAATTCCGTATGGGATGGAACAATGCGCGAACCAATGAAGGCGGTGGCGGCGTAAGAGCGAATGTCAATCAGCAAGACTGCTCACAACCATCGCCCACCATCCTTGAGAGGTTGACAATATCAACACAAAAACGGTGTGCTGACAAGTTCCACGTGCAATGTGGTAATTAAGAAGGCAAAATTGACACCTACTGCTGTTCACTTATGACTTTCAAAGAAATCACTCCCACCGTACCTTGGGCCTACAACGACTTTAGCATCAAGTAAAGCCAAATGCTTGGTAGATTTTCCACATTTCAACAGCAAATGAGGTCCCATCAGCCATGAAACCATCTCCCATTAACCAGCTCATCACATAACAAGCCACTGGGGCAACTTAAGTCAATCCTTTCCGCAACTTTTCAGCATGACGAACAAACGTGAGTGTTGTCTATGGGCAACGAAAACTCGTCCAATCTTTCTTAGCGAATCTCATCCAATAAAAAACTTCACATGCACACATGTACATGACTACCGATTGGTACATTTCATGCATTAAATATCGATGGCCTGCAATCAGCATCAAAATGCATCCCTGTATGCAATAAAAACAAATAAATGCTAAAATAAGGAACCTACACCTCAAATCGCAAAGGCAAGCAAACACCAATTTACCGAAAGGGACTAAACTGGACTTTTCAAAGCAATTATATTTTCTTATTTCACCACCGCGACTCACCATCCTCTGCCAACGAGACTGTAAACTTCCCTGTCATGCCAACCTTATCCTCAAACTCGTCTCGTCACGTTGGCTTACGCCCACGTAGCTATCCAACGCTTGTGCCAAACGATGTTGAACCGATTGCAATGTCATTGAACGCAGCGGTACCATCCACGACATTATTCACGTTGCAGGACCAGGGAGACGCCTCCGCAGATAACTCAAAAATCGTGCATTACCTAACATCTCATAGATTCGTCGATGTCTACCACCACCATTGTGAGTTCTTAGTATCCGAAAACTAAAAAAGGGGAAGCCGGTGTGTGAATCCCAACACACTGCAAAGCCAAAACTCCAAAATACAAGCATCAAAAGACACCTCAAAACGCAAACATTTGAGACCGCTATAAGGTACCACTCGCGTAGTGATACAAACCCTTCTCAGCAAACAGACACACGTCTCCAACAAACCGTTCTCTTGCTTGTGGATCTACATCAAACATCAATTCATATCAAGCCAGAACATACGACTCAATGACTACCTAGACCCTGCAAAATGCTTTTCGCAAAGACACCATCAATTCAAAACGCAAACATTTGAGACCGCTATAAGGTACCACTCGCGTAGTGATACAAACCCTTCTCAGCAAACAGACACACGTCTCCAACAAACCGTTCTCTTGCTTGTGGATCTACATCAAACATCAATTCATATCATGCCAGAACATACGACTCAATGACTACCTAGACCCTGCAAAATGCTTTTCGCAAAGACACCATCAACGCAAAACAAGAACCAAAACGTCAACAGAGAGTCGAATCGCAAATCATGCATGGCCTCAATACCTGTAGTGACAAGACACTATGGAAATAAAAATTGGCCGCGTCTTACCACAAATAAAGGACCCATAAACAACAGCCAAAACATGGCAAAAGACGGCGCAGCAAAGTCAGATCCCACCTGGGAAATGCATAGAGCAAAAGCTAAAGCAAAATCCCAACAGAATGCTGCTAGGTAATTCCTCAAAGCTTGCCGTATTGTAGGCGCCTAGGAACACACATTTCTAAAAATTGCACCATGAAACGTTGCGCAAACAAAGCATAACCAAAATCTCAACAGCATTTCCTAAAAGGAATGCAAAGAAAAATTCACAAGTTAATCAAGTCCTGCAATATCAAGCTCACCAATAAAGCACACAAAAACAAGGTTCATCCAAGACGCAAAAGAGTTGGTGAGGAAAAATAATTCATCACATTTAGTAAAATATACTAAAACAGCAATACTAAAAACCACTGACATTAGCACTCATCAAGTGAAGTTGCAACATAAATCACAAAAAGGTGTAGACGAAAGAAAATTTTCAAACAAGGGAAAAATGAGATAAATAAGAGCACAAAAATTTTATACAAGAAGGATTAGATGGTACAAAAACAAGTAAAATGTGCAAATTAGCCCTACATTATTATTGATACAACAAAAAGCACAAAAAAGAAAAAACTAAATTAAAAATAATCGTCGCTAACAATTAAACGCACCTGCATGAAAGTAATAAGCCCAAGGGGATATAGAGCTACAGACCACAATTCCGCAAAAGGGACCTTATTAGCATAAAATGCAATGCTTTGTTGGTTTGAACTGCTGGTTTCGGCACTTGGGAGGCCATATTGGACTAGCCGGTTGGCCGGATTCTGGGCCGTGCCAACAGCCCCCAAGCCCTCTGTTTCCAGAATATATTCCGACCTGGTACTATGTAGCGTCCCGAGGCTCCCTTTAAGGTAAAAGAAGGCATCGTACTATGGCAGAATATATATTCTAGAATCAGAGCGCTTGGGGGCTGTTAGCACGGCCCAGAGGCTGGCCAATCGGCTAGTACAGCATGGCCACCTAAGTCACCCAATCCAGTAGTTCGAACAAACAAAGTACTACACAGCCCCTCCGTTCTTTCAGCGTCGCCCTCGACGCTCCCCTCAGCCAGCCTCCCGTGTCAGCCATCACAACGCAATCAGTGCTGCGAGAAGCACCTACGAGCTAACCGTTTCAGTCATCAAGATGCAAGCGTATGTGTTCTTGTAGCGCCATCAATTCCGCGTAGCACTCAGTGCCGCAAATACGCACTTCTTAGTCCTCCTCTCCCACGATAATGTGCCTCAATGAAAGACGAGGGTGCGAACCCAGGTTTTCGAATGGGTCGAGACACACACAACACATACTGTGATTTCAGGCTTTTTTGATGCCGTAGAAGAAGCGCGAGCGTACTGTGGAACCCTGAGGAAATGGGGCGATCAGGCCTCATAGGAAATAGATGCACGCAATCCAAGTGTGCAAAGCATAAGACGATGCCTTTGAATGGCGTCTTGTACATTCTACATCTGGTGATGCACATTTTGGCGAGGGGAGGCGAGTTGCCCAATAACAGGGGAGGGGGAGAACTTACGGAGGGTGCTTGACCACAACGTCACTGATCCCTCTTGGCAGTTCTACTGGACATGGAGTCCACGGCTAGTGTCGCTTCAGTTGTTAATAGCTTCCTTGCAGAACACGAGAGCGAGGGAGGTGCCGAAGATGAACTTCGATCTCGGCCCTTCTGTTATGGGATGCCAGAGGCTCTCCCATCCGTAGTTTGCCAGAAGCCGTATGGAGCAGAATAAAATCCACCAAAGTCGGGTCCGCTTTCCGCTACCACCAATGTAGAGTCCCGAGACTTCCTTGAGGGCAAAAGAAGGCATAGTACTAGGACGAAATACATATTCTGGAAACAGAGGGATTGAGGATAGTTGGCACGACTCGAGAGCCGACAAACCGGACAGTACAAGATGGCCACCCAAGTGATTGGAATCGGCAGTTTTAAGAAATAAAGTGCGCTATTTCCAAAGGAGTAGTCTCAAAATAGGACTTCAAGGAGAGTGTGTTGGTACGATGTGGCTGTCTCACGAAGACGATTTTGTGACCGGCGCCTAATGCTTAGTTAGCTGAATGAAAGCTGTCGATGGGCGAGTGAAGAACAACAGCAACAACAACAACGACAGTCCTCCTCCCCCTTTGTCCCGTCAGCTCCTCATCCACTCAAATCCTTCCCCTCTCCCCCCAGCTGTCTCATTCACGCCCCACCCAAACCTCCTTCTACTGAGTCTTGCGAACAAACCTACTCTCCACCCACATACCCACCTTCCTGCCTACCTACCACTAGCGCTCATCTCCGCAGTCCCTACACCCAGTGGGGCATTAAGGCAAACCGACACACAACTGGCAGCTAGTCGATCAACACATCCAGTGGCCAAAACAACAATCCGCCTTGTAGTGGGGGTAGTGTGGTGTGGTGGCCCTCAAGAGGGCCGTTATCACGTTCATGGTTGCACACTCTGTGCAGTGCTGTGCTGAGCAGAGCAGAGCAGAGGTAGGCACTTGGTCCACCTACTCCTTGCTGCTGCCCACCGGCTTCTCCGTCTTCTTCGGCAGCAGCACCGCCTGGATGTTGGGCAGCACACCACCCTGCGCGATGGTCACACCGCCCAACAACTTGTTCAACTCCTCGTCGTTGCGAATCGCCAACTGCAGGTGACGAGGTATGATACGCGTCTTCTTGTTGTCGCGTGCCGCATTACCCGCCAACTCCAGCACCTCAGCAGCCAGGTACTCGAGCACAGCAGCCAAGTAGACCGGTGCTCCAGCACCCACACGCTCCGCGTAATTCCCACGACGCAACAGTCGGTGCACTCGACCCACAGGGAACTGTAGACCCGCTCGCGCCGACCTCGTCTTCGCTTTGGCCCGTGACTTGCCTCCTTTGCCTCGTCCGCTCATTCTTCCTGCACTCTCCTCAACCAACCGATTGAAACGTGAATCTCTCATGTGACAGACACACCCTGGGGTGTGCTGAGTGAACGCATTACACGGCCCTGTTGAGGGCCACTACTACTACTGCTGCTGCTGCTGCTGCTGCTGCTATCGCCGCATTCATTCATGGTTGTTGTGGCGAAAATAGACATTTTATTGCTACTACCACATAGTCTCCTTCTTCTCTCTCTCGTCTCCATTGTCGTGCTGCTCTGGGGGTGTTGGCGTTGGTGTTGGTGTTGGCAGTGCTCATGTCTATGGAGGTGTTGGTGAGGAGTCGGTGCTGTTTAGTATGACAAGCAGACGTTTGTGATTGCTAGTTAAGGGGAAGCTTTTGGACACCTGCTTGGCATTTTTGGATTCTTTCGTTCCTATTATTCTTTCTCCATGTGTTCATGTGAGTTCCTTACCACCTCGTTGTCGGGCCCATTACTAGCATGGCCGCTGCTGCAGGTCAACACTGCATGCGAGAAACCCCACCACCGCAGAATTGGAATTCCAGTGCGGTGTTTTGAAAACCAAACAGTAGGTATTTTTAGCACGTCACAAGACTTCAGCCTCTATGTCACACCAATTGCAGCTGCCCAGACCGGCTCCACTACCTGAAGATCAAAGCGATTTCCATTTCGCATGGCGTGAAATGCATTCCACGTGATGTAATTCATCTTAATAGCAAAATACTCCCTTCGCAATGCATTTTATTGCCTGTGATCGGATATCTCATCGGCTTCGTTCAAGTGCCAGTGGGCCATATGAAGCAGAGTAAAACCTTGAAAAGACATTGATAGGCGTTAGGTGGAGAACAGTTAATGGGCCAATGAATCCTAGGGGCATTCACTGATATACATACAAATCTGGCGACAAGGGGGCCGAATCGCTAAATGTCAGCTAGGGATAAGCCACACACTGGTATAAGGCAGCGCTATTGATGCATGAGGTGCAAGTACATTAGAGTTACCCTTCCCAGGCCCATCAGCAACTAGGCGAGATAACTAAAAATACCTTGAATTTTGAAGTTGGCTTCGGAAATATGCACGAAGAAACAAGGCAAATATCCCAAGACGGTTGCACAATTACTTGTCGAAATAATCCATTCGACCAATGAGCTTTTGGTTTAAAGTTAAAGAGTCTGTGATTTTGATTTTGCTTATGCAATCTATTACCCTGATTTAATACGAACATTTGGCACTCTAACAAATGAATCCACCTGCATCTCTTTATCCGCAGGCTAAGATGGGTGCCTTTTCATTTATAATGAGCAGCTTCTCCATCATTCCCTAGCCCTGACCCAACATTGTAACTGTCAATTTTTGTGATGATTATGCGAGACCACGGTCACTGACCTCCAATAACCGTCACATCCCTACTCCACCCAAAACCTGAGGATGCAATGACCGCGCTACTGAGATGGTGTTCAGTAGACGCTGTATGGCAAGATTTACGTGGGTGATGAGGTGCTGGGGCTGGC